>CM076988.1:27257096-27309596 GCA_039105355.1 Benthosema pterotum | reverse complement strand
CATATTTCACTCTTTAATCAAGTCATGACAATAGACATGTCTTTAATCAAGTCATGACAATAGACATGTATAGGCACCATTATCACTGCATGTCAACCATTATCAAGACATATGCATGTCAATAATACTGGTTTACTCTCAACTAGAGTTGCATAATTACATGTTTTACTCTTTACCAGAGTTGAATAAATACATATTTCACTCTTTACCAGAGTTAAAGAAATTAGACAATAACACATATTTAAAACAGTTTGTGTTCTTCCAAACTGCAGCAGGTATAATGTTACATTATACTTAAACATTTACCAGAGTTGAATAAATACATATTTCACTCTTTACCAGAGTTAAAGAAATTAGACAATAACACATATTTAAAACAGTTTGTGTTCTTCCAAACTGCAGCAGGTATAATGTTACATTATACTTAAACATTTACCAGAGTTGCATAAATACATATTTCACTCTTGAAGAGTTGATTTCACATTTAAGAGTTGAACATAGTTACTGTCCTGGACACAAGTTTTTGACAAAGGTCAGCATTGCTTTTAGCCAGATACACAAAGAAAGCTGACTAATTTAGTAGGCCTATCCCAAATTCACATTATCTCAATGTTGGCATTACCGCCTGAATCGCAAAGCACAGCGTGCAAGCATCCCAACCTATATACTGGTGTCCTTGCTGCACAAGGAAGCTCTCCTGATCGATTATCAACTACATATGATCACAGAGCGCCACTTGCGCCGCCACCAGCGACAGAAGAATACGCACACAGCGGCCAAGCTGAACCAGATGTGGCATCACTTGACACAGATGTGCAGGGACCTTGAAACGGGCCTCCAAATTGTGGCACCGAACTGTTGACTGCATTTTTTTTTACCACTTTTTGGCCACTTTTAAACTTTTTTAACAACAGAATTGTTGTATTGTATATTTTTACTTTTGTTCTACATATTTCTTTACTTGTATTTTTGACTCAACCTCAAATAAATGGTTACATTTCTGCAATTAATCTGTTGTTGTTGTTGTTGTTTTTACACCTGAGCTGTGGAGGTACAATTTGATCAATAGACACAGCCATTAGCAAGCAATTTCACCTCGGGTCCAAGTGTGAACATACCCTCAGCAATTATCAGTCAATCACATCACTTTTGTTGGACCAGGGAAACAAAGCAGTCAAAACATTCACTAGATCAACATGACAATTAATCTTCTACATTCTGTTGTAGCCTTAAAAAGTGCACAATAATAAGTATAATGATATACAAGGGCCTAAAACAGCTGACACTAGCTCACTAAGTAACTAACTATTCCACAGACATGGGCCGACCTCTCCACTCCCCCGGCCCGAGCTCTCCACAGCCGCGGCCCGACCTCTCCACAGCCGCGGCCCGACCTCTCCACAACCGCGGCCCGAGCTCTCCACACGATTCTGGCCGACTCTCGTGCGACCGTTTTATTTTACAATGTTTTATAGCCTACTACTACTAGTAGGCCTACAGCCTAGACATTAGAGACTTTAGTTGTCACTGTGCAATGCTTTATAACAGATGTTTACATAGCTCTTATTTGCACCGCCATCGTTGAAAACAATGTATTTCAAACTCCAGTTTGTCCCTCTTTCAGGCTGAACAGCCTTCCTGCGCACAGTTTCTGACCCCTCAATGTCGCAACATTTCGGTTGGTCCGACTTCGCGGCGGGCCGACTTCTCTGGTGACCCTACAGCCTCTGTCGTGATGGCCTCCAAAGTCTAGTATCTGCCCCCAGACCAAGGGGATGTCCTCTTGGTCTAGTGGTTAAGATGTTGGACTTTCACGTGGGAGACCCGGGTTCCGATCCCGGGCGCTACATATACAGTAGGTAGTCTGGGATCTATTGATTGTATTCTGTACTGATCTTGTAAATATACTTGTATTGTATCTCTGATGCAGACATAATTTGATTACAGCGTGGCAACGTAGGGTTCCAGGTGGTCCCCAGCTAAATGATGGACAGTTGGTTAACCCGGATGTAGCTCTTTGAGAGTGTAAACATGAATCCAAATGGACCCTTGCGGGTCCATTTGGTTTCATGTTTACGCTCTCAAGAGTTAAAATATTAATTATGTGAATTACCTCAAGTCTACACAACTGGAGAATGTAAAAGATTTTGTCTGTATGTTTGACTGTTTTATTTCCCAAATCCAAATTGTGGACAAAAGCAAGATAAATTGTTAGTTCTGGGGGTCTGTGAGGCTAAAATGTCATCAAATGGTGGTCCGTGGCTCCAATTCTGAATAAATAGTGGGCCCTGGGATCAAAAAGGTTGAAAACCACTGGTCTACACAGTGTCAGGGTTTGGTCAAAGACAGTGTTGTAGTGGTAGAAGTAGGGGGACGCCTCTTTTCATTTTTTTTCTGAGAGTGTACAAATGTGAACCAAATGGACCCTAGCGGGTCCATTTGGTTCCATTTGTACACTCTCAGAAAAAAGGAAACTCAATAACATGGTGAAACACACCTGTTATTGACGCTACTAAAACAAGTATAGCATATTGAGAAAGATTGTTTACAATGCCTAATTGTATCCATAAAAGTAAATGACAAGACAAAAAAACTTAGGCCTGCTTTTGCCCCAAAAATATTTTAGATGTGAGAAGTGGGGGTACGCCGTCCTCCTCGATCACTACACCCCTGGTCAAAGACCTTAGCAGGCATTTTGCACAGTAATGAGAGCAGCACAGCTCCTCTGGGTGAAGGCTTTGTCAGAGGATGCATGGCCTCACTCTTCCCAGCCTTCTCTCTGCACTAAAGATGTCAGTAGTGTCATATTTGGGACACCCCATTCGCATGCTGTCAAAGCACAGAGCGGGACGTTATCACGTTTAATCTACTATTAACTATGGCTGTAATAATTTTGTGTCAATAAATATTCCCAAAAGTCCTAAACCATCATGCTACGGTACATTACTGCAAATGTTTAAACATTTTGCATTTATTTGGCTTTGAGTTATTTTCGGTGTTTACTATTTTCAAGCAATCCCATGCTGTAAATCCTGCTGAAATCCTGCTGGTGTAAAAAAAGATGATTCAGAGGAAGATAATTCAGTGTAGCCTACTTTACACAGCAAAATGTTGCCCATAGCAGTGTGACACCATATTTGGGCCTAGAACGTGCGCGCATGCTGGTTGGCTGGCGGTAATTAGATTGATTAGATTGATTGATCACCACCATGACTGATTAATCAGCCAAACGGATCAGCCAAACGTGTCAAGCTTTGTTATTGTTGGCTGGTCATTGAGCGAAGAGGACTTGAGCGATCGCTCTCCTCCAATCCCGCGCAGTCACTGGATTAATAAAGCCCACAGGCTTCCATCGTTTTGGAAAAATTGATTATGAATGATTGATAATTATGGGCGATCCGGAGAGGCCGTACATCACACGTCGTCACATGTGTGGGTGGGGGATGGGGGGGCGTATTAACGTCTTATTGACTCACGCATGACTCGTCATCGGTGCTCGCAGATCGGCCCGCCGAACATTATCGGCGAAGCCGTAACTCACACTCGACACGCGCCGAGGCCTTGGCTCATTGAGACGGATTGTTCCACTTAAGCGCCGCTGTCATTTAGACATTAAGCCGGTCAAACCCGCGCACAGCCCATATTTAACGTTTATTGATCGCATCGCGAGCATAAATCACTGCAGCCGCGACATCTCTTAACACTGTGATTAAATGTATTTTGAATCTCATCAGTCGACTCTGTGCACACTCATTAGCATGCGTATTGTGCATCTTAGTTTACAATGCACAGTGCCGTCGCTACTACCGATATGTTCAATACGCACTACGAGGAGGGCAACATTCCGAGGGGGATGCCAAGCTGACCCTCAAAATAACGCTTGTGGGTTCCTTGCATAATAACTAGGGATGTCCCAATACTGTATCGGTATCGGGAAAAGTATTGGATCGGCCCTTTTTGTCATATCGGTTCATATCGGTATCGGCAAATACTGTATCGGTATGAGAAAAGTATCAGTATTGGCCCTCATTTGTAATCATCAGACCATTCGATATTGGTAAATATACCAGTATAACCAGTGATCAGACTGACCAGTAGCAGCACTATTGGGAGGGGGGGGGCAACACAAATATCCTATGAGTAGGGCAACAAAATTGTGTTGTTAGGCAACTTTGAGACACGAGTACAAACTATTCTCAAAATATTTTATACCTGGTAATCTGGCAGCACGTTTTGAGTTTGTATTGCGGATCTGCTACAGTATGCTCGTTTTGGAAATCTTTGTCAGTGTGTTGACATGTCCAAACTAGGGTTTTGACCCTGATAAAATAGTCAAGTCAAACAGCCAAATCACACATTGGAAAGTGCTAGTAAGTGATACATACATATATAAGTGATGACATATTCTGTCATCTCACAGAAGGATGAACCAAATAAATTAGTTTGAAGGAAGGAATATCCATTGCACGTCTTCCTCCTTCAGAGTCCCAACCTTTATCAGATAGTACTGGAAATACTCCATCTGAGGCGTTCATTTCCATTAAAGGTAGGGGAAGTGATTTCACTTTTGTCAGATATCACCCAAAAAATATTTTTTTTCTGTTAAAATGCTCTATTATAAGGTGTGGAAACCATATATGGAGTTTCCCCTCCCCCACATTAGCAGAGGAGCTAATAAAAGTTCCCCAGGTGGTGGGTGAATTCTCCTCCAATCAGGATCGAGCAGCAGGTTCACATAGTGTAGCTACTGTTGGACGCCCCTAGTGCACCAGGCTGGTACTACACCATGAATTTCAAATCACTTACCCTACCTTTAACGTCCTTCTTTTCGCCTAGACTGTGTTGTTGTCCACAGTAAAGGTCTCAGCGGGACTGAAAATTAAGGCCCGGCCCTAACAGTTCATGCCCGGCCCGGCCCGACTAATAGGAATAGATTTTAGACCCTACCCGGCCCTAAACTGTCGGGTTTGGGCAAAATTTGAGAATTCGCCACAGATTAAAAATTAAATGGCAATCAGCACCACCTTCATAATAGCTGAATACAGAAAATAACTATTATTCTTACTGTACTATAATAAAATAATTCAACATATATTATTTTTTTCATGGGGCCCGAGGCCCTACCCGGCCCTACTGATAAGCATAGATTTTATGCCCGACCCGGGCCCTAAATGTCGGGTCGGGCCTGTTCGGGTTTAGGCAGAGTTTGAGAACTCTAGTCCAGGGGTTTTCAACAGGTGGTCCGGGGACCACCAGTGGTCCTTGAGAAGGTTCCAGGTGGTCCCCAGGCTAAATGATGGAAAGTTGGTTATCCTGATGTAACTCTTGAGAACGTAAAAATGAAACCAAATGGACCCTTGCGGGTCCATTTGGTTTCATTTTTACACTCTCAAGAGTTAAAATATTTATCATCTCAATTAGCCCAAGTCTCCACAACTAGAAGATGGACAAAAGCAAAAGAAAACTTTAATTTTGGGGTCTGAAAGGCTAAAATGTCCTCAAGTGGTGGTCCGTGGCTCAAATTCTGAATAAATGGTGGGCCCTGGCATCAAAAAGGTTGAAAACCCCTGCTCTAGTCCACAGGGTTGTCCACATGTAACTCTGACAGTGCACCCCCCTTCACGTGCACTCTATTTACCCTGACATCAGGCACTGGTGAGGTGTACCCTGCAGGACTCTAAACAGGCTGGGAAATGGACTGATAGAGAGGCCTCATGCAGCCAAACAGAAAAGCCGTCCGGTGGATCAGGCCTGTCATTGTTTTGTCTTATCTCACAGAAAGAAAAATAGCAAGAGTTCCTTGTTTGACTCTGCATGCTATAACCTAGACAATATAGCAACCCAGCTCATCCATATGCTTGTGAATTAATTAGGTAACTCTGGAAGCTAATGAACAAAAAGACCACAAGGGATAAATATGTGTAAATATATAGTCCACTGTTCTTATATTTTTGTCTGTTTGGCAACATTTGCAGCAACCTATAATGAATCAGAATGACTTGCCTTTTGCCTAGATGTGAAATGAACACTCCCCTGTTTGTATTGCACCACTGTCCTCTGCTTTTGAGATGAGGTAATGTAAGGCTACAACTACAATACATAAGAAGGAACTTTATAATACGGTAGTCATAATAAGGTAGTGGTTCTCGACCTGTGGTCCGGGGCCCAAGGGTAGGCCTTTTCCTATCTCCATTTTAGATGAAGCAGGGACCACTAGAGAAATGAACTAGCAACTGAAGCATCAAAACAATCAAAAGTGCATTATACATTATGCAGCTTCTTGTTTCAGACAACAGGTGTCAGCATTTCTCCATACAGGGAGCAGCTTCTAAAAGTGACCCCAAGGACATTTTTGTCTTATCAAATACAAACATGATTTCATTTCCTAAGGTAAAAACTAAATTAACTTGGGCCTATAAACCAGCTAATTGAAAGTGGCATTCCATGATGCAACCCACATGGGAACGTTTATATAAATGCCATATAAACAGCACCATTTCAAAAATTTAGAATGTCATGGAAAAGTTGTTTTATTTCCATAATTCCATTCAAAAATATGAACTTTCATTAGTTATAGATTCAGTGCACACATTGTAGTACACAATTTTGTGGGCTTGTGAAATATTCTATTATTTATTTATGTATTTATTGAAATCCTGTTTTGGTGGGTTTTATGAGCTGGAAGCCAAAAACTGTGTAAAAAAAAAAAACTTTTCAATGATATTCTATTTTTAATGGTGCTGCATGTGAACTCTTATATGTGAAAGTTGCACCTTTGATACAAGCCACAAGCCACCTAACCCCCTAACCCTGTGCAACTACATACCGGTACTTTTTTTTTTTTTTTTTTTTTTTTTTTTACATTATACAACGTGGAGCCACTTTGAGAGTCAGCATTCTCAAACAGTGTGGAACTAGTATACAGTAGAGGCCCTCTGCTTGTTTATTTGGCACGATCTGGCAACGCTGTACTCCTCACATATTATTACTTCCTGATCACATGACATGACAGTTCAACACAGTGCCTGTGAACTTCCTGTTTAGTGCTGTCAGTGTGTATGGCACAGTGGAACTTATTCAGCACTCTAGGTAGGAACTAGATGAGTTTGCACTTTGCAGTTACTGTATGTGCACAGTAGTGACACATTAACATGTTTATGACACACAGACCCACTGACTCAATTCAGAGCAGTCTACTGGCAGCAGGCTAAAGGTAGGATCACTTTGAATCAATGAGCAGCAGACAGACAGCTAGAATGCACCCTACATTGAGCGTTGAGCATGTAACAAGCTACTTTTTAAAAAACATTACAATAATATTATTTCACCCAGCAATGAGTACACTGTAGCTCTGGTCCAGAGCTCCACTGCGTCTGCCTTCCAATGCAAGGCAGACTCACAAAAGCCGTGGAGCTCTGGGCCAGAGCTAAGCACAGTGTAAGCCAGGTGTTAATTGAATAAAAAATGTAAAATCGCCTACTATGTATTCCTACAATCCTATATATTATATAGTAATAATAACACTGCAAAAAACTCTGAACTAAGCAAGTCTAATCTTAAATCTAGACTTTAAGTATGATTGCTCTTGTTTTAAGAAGGATATACTAACCAAGAGCAAGTTTTATAAGATTATCAACCTTGTTTTTAGAATATATTTCTTATTACAAGAATTCTTACCAAGTAAAATTCACTTACCCCATGGACGATTATTTTGCTTGTTTCTAGTACTATTACACTCAAATATATATATTTTTTCTTATATGTAGGACAGCATTTTTTGCAGTGAAGGATCTGGCTAAACTAAACAGAAATGCATTGATGGTTGGGAACGGTAATGTGACAGTAATATTCCCCACTTGCAAAACTGCAAAAAATGGTTTCTTCTTTCTCATCTTGTTTTCCCCAGAATTCAAAGCATTTTGTCTTGTCTGTGTGGTGGTGGTGGATGTCCTCCTGAGTCCTCCTGAGCATGCGGTCCCTATGTGTGTGTGTGTGGTTGTGGTGGTGCCTGGCCGTCCCGCTGTGGCTCAGAGGGGCAGGCGCTACCTCTCCGGCGGGACACGGCGGCAGCGAGAAGAAGAAGCCCAACTTCGTCCTGATGATGGTAGACGACCTGGGCATCGGGGACCTCGGCTGCTACGGCAACACCACATTAAGGTAAGGGACAAAAAAATAAGCTGAAAAAGAGAGAGTGTACAAATGTGTTTGTACACTCTCAGAAAAAAGGAAGCTCATTAACATCAAACACATCATGAACTCAAAAACATCTTGATTATGTTATCAAGATGTATTTCACCATGCTAATGATTTTTTCAGACCTCCATTTCTAGGAAACACTGAATGGGGGAACTTTTTTATCATGTCCACACAACATCTCTAAGGTATATTACTGACATAGTAAAATGTTGAAAATGAGTAGAATTCCCCTTTAAGACACGTGCATGCACACTTGCATTTGCATGCGCATTTGCGTGCACCTGTGCAACACACACAGACACGCCAAGTAGAGCTAAGTAGAACATATTGAGAAAGATTGTTTACAATGCCTAATTGTATCCATAAGTAAAAAAGTAAATGACAAGACCAAAAACATACAGCCCTACTTTCGCCCCAAAAATATTTTAGATGTGAGAAGTGGGGGGACGCTGTCCCCCTGCGTCCCCCCTCCACTACACCCCTGGTGAACGTTGTTACTCGTACCCTGCAGGACTCCCCACATCGACGGACTGGCGCGGGACGGGGTGAAGCTGACGCACCACATCGCCGCCGCACCGCTCTGCACCCCCAGCAGGGCGGCGTTCCTCACTGGACGATACCCCATACGGTCCGGTCAGTTCACCCAGGCTGTCCTGTGGGTTATATTATAGCTTCATGTTCTGATAGTAATTCTGCATTTGAGCTACGGGCTACCATTTGGTGTGATTTAGTCTTTCTGAATCAAAACTAAATAGTTTCCAGAATTCTATGTATAGAATTCCAGAATTCTATGTATAGTATAGTATACTATACTTTATTACATGGCTTGAATAAATGCTCCAATCAGAAGGCAGCGTTCTGGTCATGTGAGCGGTCAAATATTACACTATAATCACCGCTCTGCGCTATATTTGACCGCTGCATAAACAAGTTCCCCAAAGTGCAAACAGCTGTGTTCATATCAATCCGCGCTGCGCTTCTGCATTTAGTTCCAGCACGCCGTTAGCGGGTCCATTTGGTTAGCTACGTATTTGGTTGTTTACATGCCGTTGCCCGTCACCCTCTCAAGGACCACTGGTGGTCCTCGGACCACTGGTTGAAAACCACGGTGCGCTTCCCGCTTCCGCATTTAGTTCCAGCACGCCGTTAGCGGGTCCATTTGGTTAGCTACGTATTTGGTTGTTTACATGCCGTTGCCGTCACCCTCTCAAGGACCACTGGTGGTCCTCGGACCACTGGTTGAAAACCACTGACGTAAGCCATGTAATAAGCGGGATAACACCCTTCGAACGGGTGATTTGTTTCCTAACTAACTGACCTCGGCTGCGCCTCGGTCAGTTAATAGGAAACAAATCACCGGTTCGTCGGGTGTTATCCCTTACATAGTATACAGTTGTCTGAACAATAAGTGTAAAATGAATACAAATGAACTCATAATGGACTGCAATATTCCATTTGGTTTCATTACATTTACACTGTCAAGTGTTAGAGATCTAATAAGGGTTCATTTGGTAACCAACTCTCCATACTAGGGGACCAGCTGGCCGATGAAGACCTTTCCAAGGTCCTGACAGTCGCCTTTGAAATAAATAAAGGCTGTTCTCCCTCATTCTGTGGCACTGGGATGTTATGTATTGTTGTTGTGTTGTACAGGAATTCTGGGCACTGGGATGTCATGTATTGTGTTGTGTTGTACAGGAATGGCAGGCACTGGGATGCTGGGCGTCTATCTGTTCGCTGCTGTATCAGGAGGCCTCCCCAGCCAGGAAATCACGTTCGCCAGGCTTGCCAAGCAGCAGGGCTACCAGACGGCTCTGATAGGTACAGTATACTGGATGATGGTTTAGTCTTTCAAAATGTCAAAATGTCAAGCACTAATTGTTGTTGTTGTTGTTGTTGTTGTTGTTGTTTTTATTGTATTTGGGCGGTAGGAAAATGGCATCTGGGCCTGAATTGCGAGAGCAGCGATGACCACTGCCACCACCCGTCAGTGCACGGCTTCCAACACTTCTACGGCACGGTCAGAATCTATTTCCAATGTATATGTGGGAAGGATGGTATGGATTGAACTACAGTCCATGGCCAGACTACGCCAGTTGGGATAGTTAAACCATAAACATCTGACCACTTAATGTCGATGGTGTTACTTAATTGTTATAGTGCTTAAGAATAATGCACTTAGAATGCAAAAAATTGAATTGGAAGGTTTTTTTGTATATGCTACTACTGACTACTGTATTTGGGGTTTGAGTTGACAGTTCGTTATGTTGAATTTTCTGCACCCAAAGCTAATAACTTTCACGTTTTTGTCCACAATTGCCAAAGAGAACTGGCAAAACGTTGGTCAAAATAACAATTATTCTCCATTTTCTAATTGTGTGGACTCTTGAAATTACGTAATTCAGATGTTTAAATAATATTTAAACATCGTTTTATACTCTCAAGAATTAAATGATATTATTCGGTTTCATTTTACACTCTCGAGAGTTAAATTATAATATAGTTTAACTCTTGAGAGTGTAAAATAAAACCAAATGGACCCGTAAGGGTCCATTTGGTTTCATTTTTACGCTCTCAGGAGTTACAGATCCGTACATTTTAAGGGACTGTGATCTACCGGCATGGCCTGTGTGATCTACTGGTAGATCACGATCTACCTTTTGGGCACCCGTGACTTAATGACTCTTCACTCAGGTTCGGTGAGTGTGTGTGTAATACTTTTATTTTTAGGTCATGACCAACCTGAGAGACTGTCAGCCTGGTCACAGCTCTGTCCTGTTTAAAGTGGAACATCACATCCCGTACCGCGCCTTGGGGCTGCTGCTGGCTACCACTGCCCTCCTGCACTACACCGGAGCCATCACTGTCCGGTAGGGACCTCTCACAATTAGTACTACTACATCGGCTCGGGGGGCACGGTGGAACAGTGGTTAGTGCTGTAGCCTCAGAGCTAGAAAGTCCTGGGTTCGATTCCAGCTAGGGGCGCTGCTGTGAGTGCTGGCGGCGTGCTCCTCCGCGTCATCAGTGCCCATATCTGAGTTGGTGGACCTGGTTGGTGAAAGGGCCTTTCTGTGTGGAGTTTGCATGTTCTCCCCATGTCCCCTAGGGTAGATACCCTCACAAAAAACATTCTGTAATCCTGGACTCTAAACTGCCTCCCCCTGGCCAGCCGGGGCGCCTGATGGAGGGGACAGGAACTGGTGTTCCTTCCACGTGCTACGTCCAACCAGGGAAACTCCCCCCTGTCAGGTGAAAAGAAGGCAGCTTGGACTCCTCATGCATTGAAGGAAGCAGGAGGTCAGTCCACTGTCTCCTCAAGTTGGCGGAGGATGTGTAAGGCCCAGTATCACATAAGGAATTGTCACTGGGTGAAAAAATAGGTTGCAAAATCGTGGGATAAAAAAATTATAAAAGTACTACATTGACTGATAGAAATATACTATGCTTATACTGGACATTTCATATTATGCAAATGAATGGACACATTTTAACAGTTCAATAGGCAATGGTGCAAAAATTGTTTACGTGTGTGACTGACAGGAGGGGCGTGGTCGTGGGCGTGGCGGTTGCAGTGGGCGTGGTCGTGGCTCTCTTCGGGGTCTTTGTGAGCGTGTTCCCTGACCTAAACTGCCTGCTAATGAGGGACCATCGCATCGTGGAGCAGCCCTACGTCTCCGAGAACCTGACCCAGAGGATGACCCGGGAGGCTGTGCACTTCTTAGAGAGGTAAGGGCTTGACCCCAGAGGATGACCTGGGAGGCTGTGCACTTCTTAGAGAGGTAAGGGCTTGACCCCAGAGGATGACCCGGGAGGCTGTGCACTTCTTAGAGAGGTGAGGGGTTTGACCCCAGAGGATGACCCGGGAGGCTGTGCACTTCTTAGAGAGGTAAGGGGCTTGACCCCAGAGGATGACCCGGGAGGCTGTGCACTTCTTAGAGAGGTAAGGGCTTGACCCCAGAGGATGACCCGGAGGAGAGCCAGCGAAATCCAAAAGCGACCTCGCCCGCGGGCGCCCGGTTTCAAAAGCGGGCGCCCGCTTTCACAAAAACGGGCGCCCGGTTTCACAAAAACGGGCGCCCGTTTCACAAAAACGGGGCGCCCGTTTTCAAAAGCGGGCGCCCGTTTTCAAAAGCGGGTGCCCGTTTTCACAAACTAGGCTATGCCTAAACCTAACTCTAACCCTAAACTTAACCTCAGTAAACCTATGCCTAAACCTAACCTAACCCTAACCATAACCTTTTGAAAAGAATCTCTTGCCTGAAGAAGGACGAAACAGTCCGAAACGTTGCAATGTATCAGAGAGGAAACCAGCGGATCCAGACCCAGAGGAGCAACTACAGACCACGGACCGACCGGGAGAGGAATCCACGGGTGAGTATGGTAAGTCAACACACACACTCACACTTTCAGAAAACAGTTAGAATAATGAACAAACTTATCGTAGCCACACATCATCTGCAGAACGTAACTGCTTCTGACAGAGCACCAACCAGCATAGCCAGGAAAACACTAGAACTGATTAATCTAATTAAACCGGCTCAATCTACAGAACACACCACCCTGATGCTGGAGGGTAACGCTAGAAATTGGTGCTACACAACACTGCTAATCCTAGAAGAACACTACACAACACTTTTGACTACAACAAAACAAGAATTGTCCAACTGCCTAACAGGGGACTGGAGGACATTTACGCTATAGCAAGCAAGTGGGCCCGGAAAAATTTAGGCAAACGATTAAAACAGACAGAACTAGACCAGGCCCACAGAATGATAACAGAACTATACACAGACAGACGCAGACAGACAGAGGTTGAGGAGAGGGGAACCTCCCCCCCTACCCCACCTCCCCCCCACCCCCCCACCCCCCACCCTCCACCCAACTGTGATTACCACACGGACTGGAAACGCAGAACCAACCGACCCAACAGTTGAAACCGGACCACTGACTCTCACACAAGCCAACTTTCCAGAACTAAGGGCCCCAGCCCAGAAACTGCCACCACAAAGAACCACGAGAGCCAGGAGAACTAAGAGAACAGAAGAGGACCCGGACCTGATCACCCCAGCCCCCATCCAGAGCACACAGTCAACCACGCCACTCGCACAGAGGACACGCCGGACCAGGACAATGAGGGGCCAAGGAAGTCAACCCACACAGGACCCAACTCCGGAAGAAGACCAGGACACACCAAACCACACATCAGACGAATTAACACCAAGACGAGGACGAACGGAAAGAAGAGAAGAGAGACCAGACACCTGGGAGATACCACACAGAAATGAGAACACCAACAGAAGAACGTAGTATGGAAACTGCGACCAAAGAAGAGGATTTTAATCATAGGGGACAGCAATGTGGGAGCCATTCCCGCATTTTCAAGAAAAGACCTACAGATTGAGTGCTACCCAGGCATGAAGTTTGACCACCTGAAGAGGCTTCTACAGAGGACGGGAAACACCAACAAAGTGGCACACTGTATTCTATCGGTGGGAATTAACAACCGGGAACAGCAGACAGTGGAAACAGGACGCAAGACCATGAGAGCGGCGGTCCTAGCAGCACAAGAAACATTCCCTACCGCACGGGTGCACGTACCAATGATCAACTACTCAGAAAACCTCAGAGCAGAAGAAAAGCAAAACCTGGACAGCCTGAACCAGGCAATAGAAACACAAAACCACCTACCAAAAGTGGATGAACGGACTTCAGGACAGGCCGGGACAACATACACTGGACAAAGGAAACCGCACAAGCAATACTAGACAACTGGATGTTGAGTTTAAACTAAATAGCCCAGAGACCAAGACAGGCCGGGGCATTCAAACAAGAGCATAATTAATTTATCCAACTACTTTCGACCAGACCAACACCAGATAGATCTACTGGAAAAAGGACTATCGTTTGTCCCAACCCTGGATATATACAAACAGCAGAAGAACAAACTAAGAAGAGATATCTCAGATTATCACCGAAGACTCAAATTAGCTTCTCATTTTGGACCAGGAGACGAAAGAGAAATCCCGCCATTTCAACCAGGCTCCAATTGGGAACCACCAGCAGAGTCACTCCCCCAGAACCTGAAACAATTAATCCAAGAAGACACACAGACAATGGAGAGGCTACCAGGACACATCAAAGAAAAGGACAACCTCAACATAGAACAGGTAAGAGCCTTAAGAACACTAGCTAGAAACAAAGACATAGTCATTAAACCAGCAGACAAAGGGAGCTCAATTATCATAATGGACAGGCAACAATACCTACTGGAGGGTGAGAGACAACTCAGCAATCCTGACCATTACAGGCCATTAGCACAACCAATATATAATCAGACAGCCATAGAAACCAGAGAGATCATAGATAGACTAAGAGAAAAAAAGTACATTAACTACAAACAAGCTAAATACCTAATAGGGCGGGACACCCCACGTGCACGGATCTTTTATCTATTACCAAAGATTCATAAAGATCCTAGCACATGGACTATACCGTACGAGATCCCACCAGGAAGACCAATTGTATCAGATTGTGGAAGTGAGACTTATCCCTCGGCTGAATATATTGAGCATTTCCTAAACCCTCTGTCTACAAAACACCAATCCTACATCAAGGACACTTATGACTTTGTTGAAAAAATCAAGGCCATAACTGTACCGCAAAATGCAATTTTATTTTCCATTGACATAGACAGTCTGTACACAAACATAGAGACAGACGCCGGACTACAGGCGGTAAAGGAAATGTTCAAGAAATATCCAGACAGTAAGCGCCCAGATGCAGAATTACTAGAATTACTACATCTAAATCTGACCAAGAATGACTTCCAATTTAACGATAAATTTTACCTTCAAACAAAGGGTACAGCGATGGGAAAACGGTTTGCTCCTTCCTATGCAAACATCTACATGGCTCTATGGGAGGAAACAGCTCTAAAAAAGTGTAGACTTAGACCCACACAATATTTCAGGTTCCTTGATGACATTTTTGGAACATGGACTCATTCAGAACAAGAGTTCCAAGAATTCATTAATATTTTAAACACACACCATAGATCAATTACAATCAAATACACTACAAGCACAGAAAAAATTGATTTCCTAGATGTTACAGTATTCAAAGGACCAAACTTTAGCACAAGCGGGAAACTGGATCTTAAAGTTTACTTTAAAGAAACAGACACACATGCACTTTTACATAAAACATCCTTCCACCCACCACACACATACAGAGGTATAGTGAAATCACAACTTCTAAGGTTCAGTCGCATCTGTACACAACAAAGCGATTTTAAATTAGCATGTAAAACTCTATTTAATGCCCTAAAACAACGGGGTACACAAGGACCTTTCTAAGAAACACCTTTGACACCTTTCGAGAGGTGAAAGAGAGGGATGGGAGACCCCAAATTGCTCTAGTAACCACATATTCAACATTAAGCAAAATAGCTAGCAGAAGGATCAAAAGAAACTTTGCAAGAAGGGCAGAAGATCCACTAGAGGGGTACAAAGTAATACCCGCCTACAGAAAAAATAAAAACTTAAAAGATTACCTAGTCCACAGCAAACTCAAAGGAACAAACAGAACCCTCCCTAAAAGCCCAGATTACTTTAAACCCAAACCACTAGTGAAGAATAGATCAACGAAAATCATGATAGGGATAAAACAAAACATTACAGCGGCCACAAAAAACTGTGTCTATCTAATCACATGCAACAAATGCAAGTTACAATATGTAGGGGAAACCAGAAACACAATAGCAGATAGACTCAACCAACATAGATATAACATAAAAAATGCCAAAGAGATGTCCCTAATAGTAGAACATTTTATGGGACATGGAATTGGGGCAATGGAAGTGTGTGGATTAGAATCCAATCAAACATGGACAGAGGGAGAGAGAAAGTTTGCAGAAAAACAATGGATTTTAAAACTGAATACAACATTTCCACAGGGCTTAAACCACTATGAAAGATAATTAAGATTATTTATCTCAGACCTATAGACTCCTTCAACGAAGATGGCGGATGCAAATATTCTCTGTATTGTACTTGTACATAATGTTGTAAGATACAAAACATTGAAGTCTTTTACCACAACCTAAACTTAACCTCAGTAAACCTATGCCTAAACCTAACCTAACCCTAACCATAACCTTTTGAAAAGGGCGCCCGTTTGTGAAAACAGGCGCCCGCTTTTGAAAACGGGCGCCCGGTTTCACAAAAACGGGCGCCCGTTTTTGTGAAAGCGGGCGCCCGCTTTTGAAACCGGGCGCCCGCGGGCGAGGTCGCTTTTGGATTTCGCCCCTGCTGCCCGGGAGGCTGTGCACTTCTTAGAGAGGTAAGGGCTTGACCCCAGAGCATACCTGGGCATTATGCGGCCCGGGGGCCAAATGCGGCCCTTTGGCTGACTCTGACCGGCCCGGGGACCACCAGTGGTCCTTGAGAGAGTTCCAAGTTAAATATGGAATGTTGGTTAACCAGATGTAACTCTTTGAGAGCGTATAAACGAAACCAAATTTGGTTGAAACCAAAATTGGTTTCATTTTTACACACTCAAGAGTTAAACTATTCATCATCTGAATTAGCCCACATTCAATCAGAGAATGTAAGAGAATGGTAATTTTTGTTATCCTGTTTTGTTTCCCAAGTCCAGCCTGGAATTGTGGACAAAAACAAAAGAAATCTTGAAGAAAGTTTTCTGGATCTGTGGGGGACATATTTATTATTTCCACACAATATCTCTAAGGTATATTGATGACATGGTGAAATGTTGAAAGTGGGTGGGGAATTCCCCTTTAAGGAACTACAGTAATTCTTCATTCTTGATTTTAGTTAATTGTAAAATTGTGTGTGTGTGTGTGCATGTGTGTGTGTGTGTGTGTGTGTGTGTGTGTGTGCATGTGTGTGTGTGTGTGTGTGTGTGCGTGTGCATGCGTGCGTGTGTGTGTCCACAGCAACGCGGCCAGCCCCTTCCTGCTGGTGTTCTCCTTCGTGCAGGTCCACACGGCGCTGTTCGCCTCGGCTCCGTTCAGAGGCAGCAGCCAGCATGGGATCTACGGAGACGCTGTGCACGAGGTGGACTGGAGCGTAGGTGAGTGGTCCTAACAGCCCAAAACATTATCTCAACACTAACAGGTCATAAACAGGGGTGTAGTGGAGGGGGGACGGCGTCCCCTCACTTCTCACATCTAAAATATTTTTGGGGCAAAAGTAGGCCTATGTTTTTTGTCTTCTCATTTACTTTCATGGATACAAGTAGGCAGTGTAAACAATCTTTCTCAATATGCTATACTTGTTTTAATAGCGCACCATATAATAACACCACACAGTTAAGTCTAACCTAAAACATGAACCTTAGTTGGAAAAAACAAAACAAAAAAAAAGTTGACCTTTAACGTCTACTGTACAGATTGAAGTCTGACTTGTACTGAATAACGTCCTGTAAATCTGACCCCAGGTCAGATTCTCCAGACCCTGGACAGACTGGGGCTGAGGGACGACACCCTGGTTTACCTGACCTCAGACCAGGGAGCTCACCTGGAGGAGATCTCTGCCAGCGGAGAGGTGCACCGGGGCTGGAACGGCATCTACAAAGGTACAAGCGCCTCTTTTAGCAGATATCTGTCTATACCAGGGCTGCCCAAAAGATAGATGGTGATCTACCAGTAGATCACACAGGTCATGCAGGTAGATCACATGACAGTGCTTTAAAATGTATAGATCTATAATTTAAGATTAATAATTTAACTCTTGGGAGCGTTAAAATGAAACCAAGGTTTCATTTTACACTCTCAAGAGTTAAATTATTTTTAAACATCGGAATTACGTGATTTCAAGAGTCCACACAATTAGAGAATGGAGAATAATTGTTATTTTGACCAATGTTTTGCCAGTTCTCTTTCCCAATTGTGGACCAAAACGTGAAAGTTATTAGCTTTGGGTGCAAGAGACTAAATTCAACATCACAAACTGTCAACTCAAACCCCCAAGTACTGTTTTCAAACGTCAGTATAGTAGCATATACAAGAAAACCTTCCAATTCTCCCCCTCCATTTTTCATTATAAGTGCATTATTCTTAACAGTAAGTAACACCATCACTACTTTGAGCCAGTCATTTTGAAAGTAGCTCCCAAGTCAAAAAAGTGTGGGCACCCCTGGTCTATACTATATAGGAGTAGGGCATAGTGGGCACAATTCAATTTAATTTAATTAAAGTGTCAAATCACAACAAGTTGTCAAATCACAACTATTTGTAAAGACACTTTACAAATAGAGAATTGAACCGACAAAGATCCACCCAGAGTAAGCAGAAATTTCGCCAGTGGTAACGGAAAAATCCCCCTGCCTCCACCGGCCTGGGGAGAGAAAAGATGGGGCACGGTGGAACAGTGGTTAGTGCTGTCGCCTCACAGCTAGAAGGTCCTGGGTTCGATTCCCACTAGGGCCGCTGCTGTGGGTGCTGGCGGCGTGTCTGCTCCTCCACGTCATCAGTGCCCAGGTTGACGAAAGGGCCTTTCTGTGTGGAGTTTGCATGTTCTCCCCGTGTCCCCTAGGGTAGATACCCTCACAAAAACATGCTATAATCCTGGACTCTAAACTGCCTCCCCCTGGCCAGCCGGGGCGCCTGATGGAGGGGACTGGAACTGGTTGGAATAACGTGTTCCTTCCACGTGCTACGTCCAACCAGGGAAACTCCCCCTGTCAGGTGAAAAGAAGGCAGCTTGGACTCCTCATGCATTGAAGGAAGCATGAGGTCAGTCCGCTGCCTCCCCAGGTTGGTGGAGGGTGTGTAGAGCCCAGGATCACATTAGGAATTGGCACTGGTGTGAAGAAATGGATTGCAAAATCATGGGATAAAAAATTATTAGAAAAGAGGGGTGACTGTTACCATGTTGTGATTCTGTAAAAGGCAGAAAAACTAAATGTTTTTTCACCTAGAGGTTAGATAAAATATGTGTATGTACTGTATTATGTTAATGTCTTTTTTCTTTTTAAGCAAACAAAGAACCATAACAATGCATTCCTTCTGGCAGCCAGGGGATATTAAAACAATATGTGAATGAATTCCTCACTGAGAAATTGATTCATGTGCAATGTGTTTGTATAATGTGTTGTTCAGGTCATCACGTTTGTGATGACAGTATTAGATGTTTTTAGCCCAAGGAGTGTTTTTCTTTGTGCAAAACAAATGGCTTGCAGTGTATTTCAGAATCATGAACATGTAAATTTCGCTGCCTGCGGTTATTAACGGCAGCCCCCACTTTTTACCATTTTCTCTTGCCCCTCCGACATTTTATCTTGCCCTCCCAAATGGGACATGTTATATCCGAAACAAATAAAAGGGCACGCACATCCAAAAAAACTAACTAAATACCAGGTGCTGGGCCGAAAAACAAACTAGGAAGAAATAAATAAGGTCCGCACACTGGACTGAAGCTCCAAATTAAAGGTGTTTATTTCACCATAAGCATGATGATGTTTCGAGCCTCACGGCTCTTCATCTGATGAAGAGCCGTGAGGCTCGAAACGTCATCATGCTTATGGTGAAATAATAAACACATGTTATATCCGCCCCTGCAGCGGGGAAGTCCACCAACTGGGAGGGGGGCATCCGCGTGCCGGGCATCGTGCGGTGGTCCGGGACCCTGCCGGCGGGCAGGGAGGTGGATGAACCCACCAGCAACATGGATCTGTTCCCCACCGTGGTGAGGCTGGCTGGGGCAGAGCTCCCCCAGGACAGGTGGGTACTGGTGATGTCCATTTGGTTGTAGTCATTAAAGGGGAACTCCACCCATTTTCAACATTTTAATGTCATTAATATACCTGTTGTATGGACCAGAGCCTTCTAGGGGAGAGTTGCGATATTCCCGTTCACTCCTGTGCGTCAGGGCAATGGCGGTGCTGGAGGAGCAGCAGCGCTGATGTAAAAGCCGTTTGAGTGCACTCGGAAAACCGGAAGTTGATGAATATGAATGGGACTCTATGGATTTAATCAGGGACCAGCAAAGAAGGCACGAAAACAACATGTATTGTTGGCGGTGACCTCGTAAACAAACTATCGATGCAGGCAAATTAAAGAATGCCTTCTGGAGGTTGATTTCGAATACTTTGTCACATGATTTGCAAATAGTATATCATTATATTGACGTCTTGAAAGTATTAGTGCTGATTGAAGCTGGTTTCAAAGCAGGCGATATCGCGAGAATTCACTGAAAAGCTAAGATTCTCGCGATAACAGCGGGGGGTAGGAGTATGCAGAAAGTTATTTAATCAGTTATTTAATCCAGCTTTAATGACTTTATTTTAGTTGTTCTTTAATAATACTACAACATAAACATTACAGAGACTCTAGCCGTGACTGAACAATACTTTAAAACAGTTGTCTTTTTGCATACGTACCTAAAATAGCTCTTATTGCGCCGTTTTCGTTGAAAACAATGTACTCCCAATGACAGTTAGGACTGGGACTGCACTCATAGACGAATCTCTGTAGTCTCGTGCACGGTGCTCTGCTCTGCTTTCTGACCCCTCAATATCGCAACTCTCCTACTAGAAGGCTCTGGTGTGGACATGATGAAAAAGTTCCCCCAATTCTGTATTTCCTAGAAATGGAGGTCTGAAAAAATCATTAACATGGAGAAATACATCTGATGAAATCATCAAGATGTATTTCACCATGTTAATGATTTTTCTTTCAGACCCCTTCTTTCAGACCCCTTTTTCCTGAGAAAATGGGTGGAATTCCCCTTTAACATTTTGAATGAATGTTAATTTATAATTTATGGTCATCTGAAACGTTTTCATAATAATAATAATAATATTAGTAATAATACACTTTATTTTTATAGCACATTTCTGGACAGAAATGCAGCGCAAATTGCTTTACAAGTCAGAGAACAAACAGAGTTTTTAAGCCCTTTTTTTTTTTTAAATAAGTAAAACAAACCGAAAAGGAATAACAGCATGGCAACAAAACCATAGCATCAAACCAAGCAGTGCAATATGCCAATAAAACAATAGAGCATAAGACCAGTGTGTGCATGAATAAAAACACTCAATTAAAAGCAACGAAAAGGTGAGTCTTGACATTTCTCTAAAAATGTCTACAGTTTCGTTTTAGTCAACTAGTCTCAGTCACTACTGTGATTTTAGTCTGCTAAATCTGCATTTGATTTGTCAACAAGATCATTATTTTGGTGGGCCTTGATGGTGTTGTAAATGCCTGATTTTACACCAAACCAAATTGGCGTCAGAAATGACACGAGTTTTTAAGCGTTGCAGTGCAGTGACGTACGCAACTGTGTCTCAAAACAGAAAGGTACTGAACTCAAGGTCGGCTTAATTGCCTGGCATTGACTGTGGCCTTTTGAGCGTGTGTGGTCCATAAAAAATAAATACCTTCCTGTGTACACACAGAACACCAAGATGTCAATAAAAAAATGAAAAACAAGCATGCATACAGGTTCCAAAAGACGTCTAAGCAAACAAACAGCAAACAAAAGCATGGATTTCAGGATGAGGATCTTAAATAGACAGTGTTTTGTGTTGTGTTGGTATTGTTGCTGCTGCAGGCAGATAGATGGCCGTGACCTCATGGCGTTGCTTCAGGGCAGAACGGAGGAGGAGGAGGAGGAGAACCACCACACATCCCATCACCAGTTTCTCTTCCATTACTGCAACGCCTACCTGAACGCCGTCCGATGGAACCCGCCCAACAGTGAGTCTTTCACAGGGGCGGATCTAGGCATGGGCATGGGGGGCAGTGCCCCTCCAAATGTCCTGACCTCCCCACCAAACACATTTCAAAGATATTTCAAATTGAAGTGCTTATATTTAAAATGAGTTGAAACACTATAGTACTGCTACATTACTAACTACAGCTGTGTCACCACTAAACCAACAGCATTTCATCATTGAAAACAGAAAACTCTCTGAGTCAGACCTTTAGCTTTATGCTGTTGCAACTTCAACAGCAAATGATGTTATTATTGATGCTTTACTTTCCTAATATAAGTCCTGTAACTGAAAATGGTATGGGGGCGACTTCATCGCCCGTGGCGCCATGAAGTCGGCCCCCATACCATTTTCGCCTGCCCCCCCAATTGGGAAATGTTACATCCAGCTCTGCTTTCACTAATTTATGAAAAGCAATTGAATACAGAAAGAGGTTTCAGAGGGGGTATATTTTTCTGTAAATGGGTGGAACTCTGGTGGATGCTTAAACCCCCTACGCCTCTTCATCACAAACCCAATTGACTTCTGTGTAATCCAAAGTTCATTAGCCTCCGCTCTAAATAACAGTCTAAGACCACACAAATAACAAATGATCCATAATGTATGAATGATGGATCAGGTTCAGGGGTCAGGACATCTAGGCATTTTAGGGGTCAGATTAGATTAGACTGTTGGATTTAGACTGTTATTCATTTCAACTTGTCAATACAGGCACATTGAGTTGATATTGATTTTAGATCACTATGCCTGTATCAGTTTAGACTGTCCAATCTTGTGCACATTGACGCATAACTCTCCTCATCCTCTCGTCTCTTTACCCCCCAATGCCACACATTTTGTCAAGATAATCAAAAGGAAATTTGTGTAAGGTACACTTCACCCCTTTTGCAACCAGAGCTTATTTTAATGACTGTAGGTTTGTTGTAGATCTTAGTAGTATTAGATATTAGTAGTTAGTAATGGATTTGACTTGTAGTCCAGGAAAGGAACTTCCTGGATGTTCATGAAATCATGACCTCATGTAATGAACATCCATTCATGAGAACAATATCTAAAACTATATTACACACATAAAACTTCCCAGAAAGTGTTCCATGTGTTCTAAACATTAAAAGGTCTGCTTGCAAAAGGGGCGGAGAGAGAGAGCAAGAGAGCCACGTGGTGGACACCAGGCTAAAATGCAGAATAAATAGTGGGCCCTAGCTGGTAAGAAGATGGTTGAAAACCCACTGCTCTAGCGCATTCTAGTGCATTTTGGATTTTGGCAGTTAGTTGGCAACACTGTTGAAAACCCCACCCCCACCCAGGCAGCGCCGTGTGGAAGCTCTTCTACTTCACGCCCAACTTCCACCCGGAGAACGAGACGGCCTGCTTCCACACGCACGCCTGCTTCTGCACGCCGGCCTACGTCACCTACCACCGGCCGCCGCTGCTCTTCGACCTGTCCCGGGACCCCCGCGAGGCCTCGCCGCTGACGCCGGCCACCGAGCCCCGCTTCCACGCCGTCCTGGAGGCCATGGAGGAGGCGGCGGAGCGGCACCGCGCTTCCCTGGAGCAGCAGGGCCCCGCCGCCGCCGCCCAGAGCCAGATGACACGCTGGCACATGGTGTGGAAGCCCTGGCTGCAGCCCTGCTGCTCTTCGGCTGCAGAGCTGTGCCGCTGCCAGCGGGATGATGAGTCCCCGTAAACCAGGGCGTTTTCAACCTTTTTGATGCCAGGGACCACTATTTTTTCAGAATTTGAGCCACGGACCACCACTTGAGGACATTTTAGCCACACAGACCCCAAAGCTAAAGATTTCTTTTGCTTTTGTCCATCTTCTAGTTTTGTAGACTTGGGCTAATTCAGATGATGAATATTTTAACTCTTGAGAGTGTAAAAATGAAACCAAATGGACCCGCAAGGGTCCATTTGGTTTCATTTTTACGTTCTCAAGAGTTACATCTGGTTAACCAACTTAGCTGGGTACCACCTGGAACCCTAAAGGACCACTGGTGGTCCCCGGACCACCTGTTGAAAACCCCTGCCGTAAACTACAGGAACAGGAACTGATCGTTTTCAACCTTTTTGAGGTTGGGATCACAGACCTTATAAAAACTATAGATGAAGAAGGGAACATCCACGACGTCACGTGTCACGTAAAGGGCTATGCTCTTTGATTTTTGCACCTTTTTCAAAATGATTTCCTCAGGTTACCCTTCCCGAAAGCCCTAACAACGCAAATTATACTAAACCAAAATATAAACCCAACACTTTTGTTTTTTGCTCCTATTTTTCATTCCAGATACACATTATTACCATTTCGACAGCGTGACCCAGTTCCCACTAATATCCAGCAACTTCACACAGCCATTGAAGAGGAGTGGACCAACATTCCACAGGCCACAATTGACAATCTGATAAACTCTATGTGAAGAAGATGTGTTGCACTGCATGAGGCAAATGGTAGTCACACCAGATACTGACTGATTTGGAGTCCCCAGACCCCCAATAAAGCAACAACAAAAAAAAGCACATTTCAGGGTGGCCATTTGTTGTGGACAGTCTAAGGCACACCTGTGCACTAACCATGAAGCCAGATCTGCATTTTGATGTGGCACACCTGTGAGGTGGGATGGATTATCTCAGCAAAGCAGTAGTGCTCACTATCACACATTTAGACAGATTTGTGAACAATGTTTGAGAGAAATGTATGGTAATAGTGTGTATCTGGAATGAATTTTTAGATCTTTAAGTCCATCTCATGAAACATGGAAGCAAAAACAAAAAGTGTTGCGTTTATATGTTTGTTGGAATGGATGTTGAATGGAATGATTGTTCAGACCTCTGAGCTACTGCCCATGTACTGTGTACAGCTGAGCAGTCCCGCCCGCCTCGTGTCATCGCCCCTGCTCCAGAAATGGATGGAATGGATTCCCCATTCATTTTCCTCATTCTTCCACCTTTTTGAAAATGATTTATATAGACCATTACAACCACGCACAAAGGCAACTCGGGTCGTGACAAATCATGTTGTGACTGTTGAGACTGTCTGTTGTTGAGCGGAGCGGTCCATTGTTGTTGTAACATAATGAGAGCACATGTATAGAATCGTATAGAAGAAGCATGCTATTCAGCAACGTCAAATCCGATTTCAAGACCTTGGTGTACTTTGGACTTTTGCAAACAAACAGGGAAAACCATCAGTGCTTGCAGTATTGATGCGTTTACTTAAGTAAAGAAAAGAAATACACTAGTTTTCCCACCACTGCTGCCCGGCCTGGAACTGGAAGTATTAACGATCAGGGGCTGCAACAACTCACGTCCGCCGATGGGAATGGGGGGTTTGTGGGAGGCAGTGTTGCCAACTACCAAAATCCAAAATGCACTAGTGGGACTTCCAAAATGCACTAGAATGCACTAGATGACTGGCAGGGGATTTCAACAGGTGGTCCGGGGACCACCAGTGGTCCCTGAGAGGGTTCCAGGTGGTCCCCAGCTAAGTTGGTTAACTAGATGTAACTCTTGAGAACGTAAAAATGAAACCAAATGGACCCTTGCGGGTCCATTTGGTTTCATTTTTAC
Source organism: Benthosema pterotum (assembly GCA_039105355.1). Lineage (NCBI taxonomy): Eukaryota > Metazoa > Chordata > Actinopteri > Myctophiformes > Myctophidae > Benthosema > Benthosema pterotum. The sequence continues at coordinate 27,284,099 of CM076988.1, read as the reverse complement.
ACTCTCAAGAGTTAAAATATGCATCATCTGAATTAGCCCAAGTCTACACAACTAGAAGATGGACAAAAGCAAAAGAAATCTTTAGTTTTGGGATCTGTGGGGCTAGAATGTCCTCAAGTGGTGGTCCGTGGCTCAAATTCTGAATAAATGGTGGGCCCTGGCATCAAAAAGGTTGAAAACCCCTGCTCTAGATGACTGGAAGGGAATATATATATATATATATATATATATATATATATATATATATATATATATATATATATATATATATATATATATATATATATATATATATATGTATACATATACAGTATATATACTGTATATGTATAAACGTACAGAATCAAAATGACCATTAATCTTCTACATTCTGTAGTCTGTTGTGTAGACCTGGACTAAATTTTAACTCTTGAGAGTGTAAAAATGAAACCAAATGGACCCTTGCGGGTCCATTTGGTTTCATTTTTACGCTCTCAAAGAGTTACACCTGGTTAACCAACTGTCCATCATTTAGCATGGGGACCACTGTTTGAAAACCACTGCCATAGGAGGAAAAATGGTGAAAAATGAAGGTTTTATCTCTGGCGCCTGTCAGCCAATTCCACCCCAACTCACCAGCCTTTTTTTTTTGGTTTTTTAATACATCGAATGGATGCAACCTGGGACGTGTCTTCAGTGATGTATCCCAAGCTCATTGGGGTTTCGGGTCTCTCGAACATCATACCCCTCACTCAGGTGACCCAGCCGGGTTCATGACGCCCCGACTCACGTCCCAGTAGCTGCCCCTGATCAGTCCCACAAGGGAAAGGCCAAGGCTGTCCAATCCACCGCCCCTGAAATACTCCGCCAAAACTGGGAGGTTCTGATGCTTGGAGGGACTAGGCTCTGTGGTTTGACACCTGTCCGTGCCTCTCCTACGTCTCACCAGGCCCAATCCTGCTCTCACCAGGAGGCACAGGACCTGTGCGTTGCACCAGACTCCCAGCATCGGAAGTGGAAGAGACTCCATGAGCGGTGGACAAACGGCCCTCCTAAAGGACTAACCAAGGGTTTTTGGGCGTCTTCCTCACGGACGACACAGGCTGGGGCGCTAGCCCATACTGCTAACCCGGTGCCGTCTACATTCCGGCTGCCACCCGTCTCTCCGGTGGTCACCAAGTCTTTCCCTGGTTGTCACGTAGTCTATTCCTATGAGTCACTATAAATAGGTTAGCCAAAAAAGCACTAGATTTTCCGCCAGGAGCTTTTCATTAATTTTGGTGCTAGGGGGGTCTGAAAAAAAAAGCTAAATATAGTCACAAATGCGCCAAGTTGGCAACACTGGTGGGAGGGTTGTCAGTCAAACACAGAGATGTACTGTGTGTGTGTATATATATATATACCCCTGCAGGAGCTTGTAGAAACACCCAGGGGCGGATTGGCACATATTTTCCCACCGGGACTGGTTAACCAGATGTAACTCTTTGAGAGTGTTAACCCTCAAGATTTAAAATATTCATCATGTGAATTAGCCCAACTTAGTCTACACAACTAGAGAATGTAGAAGATTAATGGTCATTTTGATCTGTATGTTCCAGGCGAGCATCTAGCACATTCTAGTGCATTTTGGAAGTGCCACTAGTGCATTTTGGATCTTGTCCAGGCCACTAGGTGGTGCAGGCCACCGGGAAAACTCCCTGTACTCCAGATGGCCAATCCGCCCCTGGAAACACCACAGTTCAAACGTTGGTTTCAGCTTTAGCACTTCAAAGGAGAAAGGAGGATATCGGCTGCTACGTTCCTGGAGGATACATTCCCTCTATTCCACCACCATGGTCCGACTTCTCCTTGTGATGTTTCTCTATTCTCTCTCTCTCTCTCTTTTAATCCCAAACGCTGGCTTCCAGCTGTGGGAAATTAAATGCCTCCTTGGAAAATTGATGGCGAGCTCTTTGTGTGCACGCACATGCACACACACACACGCACGCACACACACACACGCTCATGCTGCTTTTCATCATGTAGTGGGGCTGCTGGGCAGGGCGGATCTAGGCATGAGCATGGGGGGCAATGCCCCCCTAAATGCCCAGTCTGCCCCACCAAACGTGATGGCATGCAAACAACCCAAGATATTTTAAATTAAAGTTCTTATATTTAAAATGATTTGAAGCACCACTACTGCTATTATCTTAACTACAGCTGTGTCACCACTAAACCAACAGCATTTCATCATTGAAAACAGAAAACTCTCTGAGTCAGACCTTTAGCTTTATGCATGCTGCGTGTCTGTTGCAACTTCAACAACAACTGATGTTATTATTGATGCTTAATTGCCTGATAAAAGTCCTGTAACCAAAAATGGTATGGGCGCCCCCATACGATTTTCTCCCCCCCCCCCCCCAAATGGGAAATGATAGATCCGCCCCTGCTGCTGGGGGTGTAAGAAGTATCCTACTGAACTTGTGACTATTATTGGTTTTACTTTAAATAAAAAATAACCGTACCACAATGCTTACAGTCTGCTAAAACAAAGTCCTAAAATGTAAATTGTAGAATACACGCTGCATGTCTCGGCTCTAGGGTAATATCAGAGTTGTCTCTGTACTTTGGAACACTTCTTTCCTCATTAAATCCCTCTATCCCTATTTTGGGAACATTATTATGAGTGAACATTCTCTTTTTGTTCCCAAACAAATAGTAACAATTGATAATTAACAATTGTCAATTAATGACATTAAAATGTTGAAAATGGGTGGAGTTCCCCTTTAAACACTGGGACCATTCCATCTCCTCCATCTCCAATCTCCCCGCGCCTATTCAGTAGGCAGCCTGCAGCTGCCAAGAAAAAAAAGATATACAGTACATAATGGTAAGTTATTTTTCACGGGGCCCTATTTCTTTGTGAAATGCTGGCTGTGAGGAGAGGAGAGAGACAGAGAGAGAGAGAGTGTTCAGACAGGAACACTGTTGTCATGGCTGCTATCTGATTGAAGCTGGGGTGCATTGGGGTCAACCGTATATCCTCTGTCTTCATAATTCATAGCTGCTAGTGCTTCGTCTTCTCAAGGACACCGGCAGACGGAAACGCAACACGGTTTGTTATACTTGAGTAAACGTAGCAGTACGACGACTACAGCGCGCACAGCTCATAATAGCCTAAGAGTTGTATGAGAGGTTGTCAAATAATGGAGTGAAAAGTATAACATTTGCAACTGATGTAGTGGAGTATAGAACAGTGGTTTTGCGGCTAAAGTTTTTCAAGGCGTATCGCATCGATTGACTTTGTATTGCAAGGGTCCATTTGGTCTCATGTTTATGCTCTCAAAGAGTTACACCTGTTTAACCAACTTTAGCCTGGGGACCACCTGAATCCCTGAAAACCCCTGGATTAATGTATTAAAAACACATTTGGTGCCACCTGGTGGACAGAATGTTTTGTGCAGGTGCCAAATTTAAAATAGAGGCAAACAATAAATAAGCTGTGGCTGTGTGTGTGTGTGTGGGGGGGGGGGGGGGGGGGGGGGGGGGGGGGGGGGGGGGGGGGTTGCAAAGTAATTCTATATATTTTTTAAATAAATAAACAATAAAATAAACACTGCAGTGTGACTTGAAAGTCAGTGTAATTGGGTTGGAAACCGATGAAACGGTATGCTCTATCCTCAGAAAGCATTCTGATGACCTTTCTGGGCGTTTGTGACAATCATTCAATTCAGTGCAATACTGAGTCTCTAGTTCAGCGTCCAAAGACAGTAGTATCCTATGGCACAGGACAGGATCACACTGCAGCATGTTGTGAGAGCTTGTACAGTAGATAATGTTATTTTCATCAAGTCCGGTTCACACAGGCTGCAATCACAAGAGAGTGTTTGGGCGAACATTTATTATATATATTCTTTTCCAGGAAAAAATCCAGAGCCCTTGATGAATTAAAAATCTGTAAAAATGTATATTTCCAGGAAAACTTCATAACCGTGGTGGGAACCACCATGTACACATTGTACAGTAAATCACATCTCCCATGCTGCAGTCTTTTTTTTTAATCACCTGACAGGGGGGAGTTTCCAATAGTTGGATGTAGCGTGTGGAAGGAACAGGTTATTCCAACCAGTTCTTCCAACCAGGCAGTCCAGAGACCAGGGGGGAGGCAGTCTAGAGACCAGGATTACTGCATGTTTTTTGAGGGTATCTACTCTAGAGGACACAGGGAGAACATGCCTTTTTACCAACCCCACCTCAGGTATGGGCACTGATGATGTGGAGGAGGAGACACGCCGCCAGCACCCACAACAGCGCCCCTAGTAGGAATCGAACCCAGGACCTTCTAGCTGTGAGGTGACAGCACTAACCCCTGTGCCACCGTGCCTCCCATGCTGCTCAGTCTAACCCAGTGTTCTCTTGAAGCCTTCCTCACACACAGCCTCAGTCCATCCACTGCTCTCTCTTCAGGAACCTCACAGCGTCGTTGAAGCCTTCCTCACACAGCGTTCGCATCCGGCTGGCTGACGGAGGGAACAGGGCCAGGTTCATCCGGATAAGGTTTTCTTTGGAAAACTGAGGAAGGGGTAAAAAGTATGAAAACAAAATACGTAAGTACAGAATGTAGCATTATGTAATGTTACTGCACTGAAAATGAATTTCATGCCCTCACCATGTACTAGGAGGAAATATCAGTCACCGACTATTATGGTTAAAATGGAGTTTTATGGTAGAATGGGTTTGTATAGGAAGGATGAGGTGAGGCAGCTTATATGAACATCAAATACATAAATACTGAACGGAGTAACTTAAACTGTCTGGTGTGTTCGCATGAGCCTTAGTAGACCATAAAATGACCAAACAATTTTTTCCCCTTTTTTTTTTAAATGAAACATCCCTTTAAAGACCATTTTTCATTTGGCTACTAACAGTCCATCATTGAACTACATGTGGGAACCACCTGGAACCTTCTCATGGGCCACTGGTGGTCCCCAGACCACTCTGCCCTCACCATAACGTCCATGTTTGCCAGCCTGAGGTGCAGGTTGGTGCGTCCTCGGTGCACGGGGCAGACGTCCTGCGGGCCGGTGAAGGGTGACACGGTGATGGTCCGTCCCACGGGCAGGATGGGCAGACTGTCTGTGAAACCTCCGTCAATCCATTTCTGGACAGAAAACAAACCCACAGCGCCGGGTATTATCATCTGGGAGGGAGTATACTGTACTTTCTTGAGGTGCGAGTATAAGAAAGCAGGGCCGGAATTTGCCAGCCCTACTAGGGGGCAACTCCACTGCTTTTCATATGAAGCAGTGGTTTTCAATCTTTTTGACACCAGGCCCCACTATTTATTCGGCATTTGAGCCACGGACCACCATTTGATGGTGCTGCTTTTGTCCACAATTCCAGGCTGGATTTGGGAAACAAAACAGTCAAACATACAGATCAAAATGACCATTAATCTTCTACATTCTCTAGTTGTGTAGACTTGGGCTAATTCAGATGATCAATATTTTAACTCTTGAGAGCGTAAAAATGAAACCAAATGGACCCGCAAGGGTCCATTTGGTTTCATTTTTACGCTCTCAAAGAGTTACATCTGGTTAACCATCTTTCCACCATTTAGCTGGGGACCACCTGGACCTTTCTCAACCACTGGTGGTCCCCGGACCACTGATGAAAACCACTGATATATTACCTTTCATTAGGTGGGCAGGATGCACATTTGCCCCCTCTAGATCCGGCCCTGTAACAAAGTGAGCTTTTTTGACCCCATTAAAACCTGGAAAACATCTTAGTAGATGTAGCAGATATACCAGAGAAATAGCAGAGCTTGCAGATTGTCTATTTTCTAGGGCTGGGACTCTTAACTGATTAAATGATTTGGAAAAACTCACACACACTAAACCTGTTTTAATTGACCAAACCATGCTTCTCAGGTCAAATATTCATATGCGATTAATTGCTTGCTTCAAATTATTATTATTTTTCTATATGAACTATTCATTATCAGAAATAGAATCAGAACAGAAAAGGAACTGTTTCAGACATGCAAGGTTTCCACCCGAATATACAACAGGGAATTTATTTTCATTATTTCGTCACCCTTGACATTTTGAGCAAAAGAAACCCGGCCAGTCACCGTTTCTCCAGGATTACCATGGTAACACAAACTGCCGCACAATAAACCAATGTCAATTCATACATTTTGAACTATTAGCACAAAAGAATTTGAATGTGGTAGATAACTTAATATCTTTAAAATCCATTACCTGTCCTTGGAACTCTATGGGTCTGAATCCAGCATAGACGGGCACAAAACTACTGGCCAGCAGTGCCTTAAAAAGACAGAAAATAAATGCCAAATTACTCCTGCAATAATGATGATAGTAATAGTTAGTTAGTCAGCAATCACAGGCACGTTTTATGTGTTTTAAGTTACCCATTCTGTACTAGAACAGCTTTTGAAAAAATAGCACATCTACAAACTCATATAGCGCGCCACCGAGTGGCGCGCTATATGAGCTTGCAGCTCTGCTATTTTTGAAAATAACGTGAAAAAGATGCAAATCTTTTCTTTCGGAGCACACATTTTTAACTTGGGGTCCTTGGCATGAAATATGTTGAGCACCACTGACACAGAAACATAGAATTTTCAGAAAAAATAGAATCTAGTGTCGGAAACTAGAATCTAGTCAGTGTCAGGAACTAGGATCTAGTGCCAGAAACCAGAATCTAGTGTCAGAAACCAGAAGCTAGTGTCCGAAACTAGAATGTAGTGTCAGAAACTAGAATCTAGTGTCAGAAACTAGAATTTAGTGTCAGAAACTAGAATTTAGTGTCAGAAACGAAAATAAAGTAAGAAGTAACAATGCAGTGTGAAATAAAACACTATGCAATTTCAATCTACAGACCCTTGGATTAAAAAGGTCCTTTAAAAAAGTGATTTCAAATAAGACATTCAGCACAAAGCAAGGGATCTAATAAAACTAATCATAAACATTTAAGCACTGAGCTGTGCACACACGGTTTATGATCAGTCTGCTTATTATAAGCCACTTAGGGCTTATATTTCTGTAAAGTTGCTTGTAAATATGGGTAGTTGCGGGTGTAACAGGATAGCTGGGAACTGGGACATCTGGCACAACAATGTAAAACTGTTGGATTTTTAATTTCCTTGTAAAGTATACATGATTGGAACATGCTAATAGGGTCTAATACTTGGTACAAATACCGACAAAACCTCTATATTTTGAGACATTGAAGGCCCACCAGTTTGTGTTGCTACAATGTTTCAAAAAAATATTCCAATAATAGTCACTTTCTTAAAACCAAGATTTATTTGAAAATAACAGATCTACAAGCTCACAATGTGTCATGGGAATGTGGATAGCCAAGGTATGTATAGATTGCTCATAGTTCACTTCTTTTGGGCCTGTTTTCATAGACCTAATTGGACAAACGCAGGGACAGTCCTGGCCCGGTCCTATATCTTCTACATACCATGATGAGTTCGTCCCTGGAGGCAAAGCGAGATACGATGTGGTTCTTGCGGCTCCCAGAGTGTGTGAGGGAGACGTGGAGGCGGTCAGTGGCCAGGCTGTGGGCATCGGCGGGCAGAATCTCCTCCAGGCCCTCCCTGGAGAGAGAGAGAGAGAGAGAACAGAGGCGAACAGATGGTCGTTTGTCAAATTTTTTCTTTCCTCCTTTTTTTTAATAACAGTCCCACCGGGGCGTCCTAAACGGAACGCTCCTCAGGGTGACGTGTAATTATTAGACAATCTGCCAGCCCCAGACCGACCGTAGAACATGGAAGATGCTGATCTGATGTTTGTAACTGGGACGCACCGGAGCTGCTGCACCACTTTCTACACCAACCGAGTGCAGTGCATTTTGGAGAGGAAAGCCTCAGTTGTACTCAGGTTCAAAATGTTGCTGTGGCAGTTCCAGCCTGCCACTGGGACTGAATTTAGTTTTAGAATTTAGAATTTAGTTAATGCTTGAATGTATTGTTTCATGCAGAGTTATATTGTTTGACTTATATTGTGTGATTATTATATTCAGATTCAGATTCAGATTGTATTTTTCTCTCAGTGTGGAGGAAGGATGATTAGGATTATTGTGATCTCTTGCCCTTGCAATAAATAATACGTGGTTCCTGTTGTGTTTGAACAATAATAGCAATTCAAAGGAGTTGTTCTCAAAACTACACCTCCAGTCGCTGTCGCAGCCTGCTTGTGCATGGCTGCACCTGCAGCCCATCAAGTGTAATATGTTCTTCCTCCTGCGATGGTGTCACGCACACAGACATCTAAGCTCACAACAGTCTTGTTCGCAACGCAATGTGAGAAATACTGTTGCACCACAAAGTACGAATATCTCCGAGGGTGCACCTCACTAGCTAACACACAAGAGGAGGTGGAATGAACTGAAAACAGCACTTCCCAACACAACAGGTTTGGAGATCTTTTGGGAATTGATTACATGAAGCAAGCTTTGTTCAGCTCAAGACCCGAAAGTGAAATACGTGGACGTTTGCCCACGAAGACCAAAACGAGTGAAAATGGTATCTACAAGCTCATACATAGCTAACCGCAATGCAACTCCTAGATTTTTTTTTTTTATAATTGGGCTAAATCTAGAGTTGCAATTCTCCCCCATAACAAGAATTTTCATTTGTGATTTGCTTTGCATTAAATGACGTTAAACTCACCAACATTGCTGTATGGAAAGGTTGAATTATCCTCTATCTGCAAAGCATCTGTTTGAAAAAAATCCACCATAGACATGTTATGAGTTACTTTCGGTCAATAAATTTTCTACAGGTGACTGGAGTTTGGAAGCACTCCAAACCTAATACAAACGAGTGCCTGCCAAGTCCAGCACTTTTATTTACTGACAGAAAGTAGCCCATAACATCTAGTGTTGACTTTTTATCACACAAATGGTTTGAAAGAGGATAATGAAAACTTTCCATACAGCTGCAGGGCTTGACACTAACACTTGCCCGCTTGCCGGGGCAAGTAAAAAAAAAATGGTGGGGCAAGTGAAGACTGCTACCTGGTTGCCCGATCGGGCAAGTGTGCAACTTAGTGCACTATAAACACAACGCAAGATAAATTTGTCCTTGAAGGCAGTCATTGCACTCTGTCTCTGTGTCTTTCCCTGCTTTCTAGCTATCCACAATTCCAGGCTGGATTTGGGAAACAAAACAGGCAAATTAACATACAGATCAAAATGACCTGGGCTAATTAAGATGATGAATTTTAACTCTTGAGAGTGTAAAAATGAAACCAAATGGACCCGCAAGGGTCCATTTGGTTTCATTTTTACGTTCTCAAGAGTTACATCTGGTTAACCAACTTAGCTGGGGACCACCTGGAACCTGGGGGCAAGTGACCATGACCTGAGGGCAAGTAGAACCTGACTTGCACTTGCCCGATGGGCAAGTGCCTCGGAGACCTTAGTGTCAACCCCTGAGCTGCAATGTTGGCAAGTTAACAACGTTTAATACAAGCACAAGGCAGATGTGCATTGCGGCTAGGTCATACATAACATGCAAGCGTCTCAGTCTCGGACCCACTGTTTGGGGGAAACGGTGCTGTAGGGTTGTCTTCAGGGGCGGATCTAGGCATGGGCATGGGAGGCAGTGCCCCCCTAAATATCCAGTCTGCCCCCCCCAAACACGATGCCATGCAATACAACCCAAGATATTTCAAATTAAAGTAATTAAATTTAAAATGATTTGAAACACTACTACTGCTACTAACTAACTACCGCTGTGTCACCACTAAACCAACAGCATTTCATCATTGAAAACGGAAAACTCTCTGAGTCAGACCTTTAGCTTTATGCATGCTGTGTGTCTGTTGCAACTTCAACAACATGTTATTATTGATGCTTTACTTGCCTAATAAAAGTCCTGTAACTGAAAATGGTATGGGTGTGGCTTCATGAAGCCGCCCCCATACCATTTTTTTTCTCTTGCCCCTCCAACATGTTCTCTTGCCCCCCCAAATGGGGCATGTTACATCCGCCCCTGGTTGTCTTACCGTAGAGTGAGCATGAAATCGTAGCCTGGGGTGACTGCTCCAAGCCTCTGTTTCCTCACCTCGTCTGCAAACCTGTAGGCGAACTCTTTACACGGCTGGAAGAGAGAGACAGAACACCTGCAGAAGACTATGGATAGGCCTGTTGTTGCAATTATTATCATCACATAATCGCCCGGATCGCTTTAAGATCATCGCAAAATGCATTTGTGATGTGACACATTGTGAGCTTGTAAATCTGTTTTTAAAAAGAACATTTTGGTGCCAATTTGTTTTCACTTTTGCTGAAGTGCATTTAGTATTCTGGACTTTGACTTGCGAGAGTATTTTCTTTAACTTTACAGTAGTGACCCCTCCCCCCTCCACTTCCCTCCACTGTAGAGCGTGTGCTTGTGCACATCTAGTAACCAGGGGGGACCACGTTTTCTTTTCCCAAATTACTGAATGCTCCTTTAAATGTGGGCTTATTAGCCATGTTTTAACAAACATGGTTTAACTAGCAAATCTACATCAACACCTTGTGAGCTTGTAGTGTAGATCGGCTAATTTAACTGTTATAATAGGTGTCCTACTATATTGAGTGGACAAGTCGGAACCTTTGTTATACTGTACTTGTGTGGCGTGGGGGATCGGTTATTGTGTGTGCACCTGAGGGAGAGGACAGGTTGTTGCATGTTGTTCTGAGCAGGGAAAACAAAACTAATGCCGACTGGCTAAAAGAGACTGCTTACTTGGTAATTCTAACGCAATAGAACACACTTTTACATTAACTCTTTTTAAAAGTTGAATAAACATTTCAAAAATGTTTTAGGGGTTAGGCAGCGGGTGTGACGATAGTGACCCCCAGTCAGTGTTGCAAACTTGGCGCATTTGTCACCCCCTCTAGCGCCAAAACCCCAGTTTTCACAATTTTTCCTTGCTATATGACAGTTGTTTTCAACCAGTGGCTAAATGATGGACAGTGGGTTAACCAGATGTAACTCTTTGAGAGCGTAAAAATGAAACCAAATGGACCCGCAAGCGTCCATTTGGTTTCATTTGTACACTCTCAAGAGTTAAAATATTCATCATGTGAATATAGTGCATTTTGGAAGTGCCACTAGCAGGGGCGGATGTAACATTTCCCAATTGGGGGGCAGCTTCGTCGCCCGTGTCGCTTCACGCCACGGGCGATGAAGCCGCACCCATACCATTTTCAATAGTGTTTCAAATACTTTTAAATATAAGCACTGAAATATCTTGGGAATTGTTTTGCATGGCATCATGTTTGGTGGGGCAGACTGGGCATTTAGGGCCCCCCCATGGTTATGCCTAGATCCGCCCCTGGCCACTAGTGCATTTTGGATTTGGGCAGTTGGCAACACTGACGCAGACGCTCGGTGTTGTTCTTTCGGCTACCTCTAGCTTGTGCGGAGCGGTGACCACCAGCGCTGCCACCAGGGAGCCGGCGGAGGAGCCTGCACAGGCCCGCAGCGCCTCCCGCAGCCTGGCGCCGTGGCGGAGGATGGCTCCCACCGCACCCAGCTGGTAGATGCCCAGGAAGCCGCACGCTGCGAAGGACAGGTTGACCACCGACATGCTGCTACAGTACAGGCAGCCCCACCGTCACTGAATGACCACATGGAGAGGAGAGGATGATGTATTATACAGGTAAAATGTTCGGTTAAAGTTGAACAAGCAGTAGGATTCCAATAACTGGATAATATTACCTCATTCGTCATGTTAAATGAATCATAACAGTCTATAGATCAGCTGTGCTGTTACTCCTGTACATGTAAACATTAGCTGGTGGTGAATGAGGCCGGCGGTAACCCTAGGCAACCAACTTGTCGGCCAATCGCAAAGCTGGTCACTGTCCGCTCGGCCAGGCTGTGGGATGTGGTAACCCTGGCAACCACATTACCAGCCAATCGCAGTGCTACTCGCCGTCCGCCCGGGCTGTGGGATGATTAGCGCACTGACTTCGTGCAGCATGTGGCTTCAGCCTGATTTCAAAATAAAAGCGTTCGGCATGCTTTTGACCGAAAATAAAATAATAAATGCTTGACAGGTTAAATCCAACGTTTTGAGACGAGTGGCTTCCTGGGAGCGGTCCATACTGTTTACTGGGCTTTTAATTGCAGTGTTGACACTATTGTTTGTATTTTATCTTCAACTCTTTTTTTTGTTGATGTGTTTTTCATCCAAGTTTTAGGTTGTCATTAGACAAATTAAGTAAAAGATGAGTACGTGTTTCTCTCTCTGTTTCCTTGCTGCTTTCTTTAGGTTTAAAGTTTTATCTGTCTGTCTGTCTGTCTGTCTGTCTGTTATCTATCATCCATCCATCCATCCATCCATCCATCCATCCATCCATCCATCCATCCATCCATCCATCCATCCATCGGTGCAGTAATACAAATACAATCAATACATCAAAGTAACAAAGCAATACAACAGTACAGTAATACAAATACACTCAATACAACAATGATCTCTCTCTCTCTCTCTCTCTCTCTCTCTCTCTCTCTCTCTCTCTCTCTCTCTCTCTCTCTCTCTCTCTCTCTCTCTCTCTCTCTCTCCTCTCTCTCTCTCTTCTCTCTCTCTCTCTCCTCTCTCTCTCTCTACATCACTGCACTCCAAATAGGCCTATAATATTATTTAAACTCCAAGTTATATTTAAACTCTCTGTGAGGGTTCTGATTGATTCTTTAGATGTTTTCTTTTTCACACATCCACGCTGTGATCTCTGTACAGGAAGAGATGAGTCATACTCATAAACTCGTATAAAATAAATGCAATAATGTACTTTGAGTGGGCAAGAATTGCAATTGGGGTTGAAAGGATAGAGCGCCTGAGGCGTTGGGTGGGGGAGTGAAGTTGCAGTTATGATGAGGTTGATTCTCAGGGCCGGATCTAGAGGGGGGGCCAGGGTGGGCAGGGACCAGCCAAATGTGCATCCTGCCCAGCCATGACGCCAGCGACAAACAGCCCCGCCAATCGGTCTCAGCTCTATTGGCACGACTGGTTGTGTGTTGGACTGGCGAGTGGGAGTCCCGGGTTCAATCCCCACTTCCACGTAATACTATATTCCAAGACTTTCATAAATGTTTCCCAAATCAGCAACTCATTTCATATCACTGACTTATCACTGAAAACTACTGCGCCGTGTATTGTCCAGGTGATTAATCTTTGCCTAAAAGAACAACTCAAGCCATATGTGTTCATTGTACTGTGTGCCAGGCAGAGTGCACTTATGAGGCGTATGTATGCGCGTTCCACTGAATAATTAGCAGTGTGTACTGATTGCATAATTAGCTCTCTGTGATCAGTGTCGTTCGGGAGGTGTGTGGTGGGTGGGGGGTTGGGGGTGTTAACGAACGCTGCAGCTAATTAACGCCTGTTTCCCAGTCATCAGCATTTCTCGCCCGCAGCTCCGATCAATGGCATTAACCAGTAGGACATGCTCCTCTTGTCTTCTGACCAAATGCCTAAACACTGGAATGTCCTGTTGCATGCACATCAATATTCTGGATTTCCTCCCTCTGGAAAAAATATCAATCATCGGATCATGCAGTTTACGGCACTTTGCGAGGCCGGGCTGGGAGGCAAAGATCTCAACAGGCCTGAAAATTAAGCCCCGGCCCGACTAAATGGAATAGATCAGGGGTCAGCAACCTGGCGGCTCAGGAGCCGCATGCGGCTCCAGAACACAGCCCTAGTGGCTCAGTGGCTGTAGCATTATTACAGAGACACACACTGGGGTCATCCACACCAAAATAATGTAAACATTTCAGTCACCCAAAACGCGTTGCGCTGTCTGACAGTTGCCAGTTAAAGTAATACTTGGCCATGTCAAAAAAGCCCAGCAGTTATCAGAGGTGGAGCTTTTCAATCTGAACCAGCCATTTTCAAAGGTTTACTCAGTTTACTATGTCATTAATATAACCTTAGAGATGCTGTGTGGACTAGAAATGGAGTTCTGTAAAACTCCTTTATTTTTTTAAAAAACTTTTTTTTTTTCCCTGAGAGTGTGCAAATGGAACCAAATGGACCCGCCAGGGTCCATTTGGTTCACATTTGAACACTCTCAGGAAAAAAATAATAAAATGCGGCTCCAAACAGATTTTGAATTTAATTTTGGGTCGAAAATGGCTCTTTCAACATCTTGGGTTGCCGGCCCCTGGAATAGATTTAGGCCCTACCGGCCCTAAACTGTCGGGTTTGGGCAAAATTTGAGAATTCACAAGATTTAAAATGAAATGGCAATCAGCACCATCTTCATAATAGGTAAATACAGAAAATAACTATTATTCTTACTATAGTAAAATAGTTCTATTTTTTCATGGGGCCCCAGGCCCTACCCGGCCCTACTGATTAGCATAGATTTTAGGCCCGACCCGGCCCTAAAAGGGTCGGGCCTGTTCGGGTTTGGTCCTGGTCCGGCAGAGTTTGAGAACTCTAACTGGGAGCTCATCCTTCAATGCATGAGGTCTAAGCATAGGGTTACAAAATTGTGGTTATGATTGTGTGATACTGCTAACTAACGACAGTTCTTACCCGTACCACTAAACCAACAGCATTTCATCATTGAAAACAGAAAACTCTCTGAGTCAGACCTTTAGCTTTATGCATGCTGCGTGTCTGTTGCAACTTCAACAACAACTGATGTTATTATTGATGCTTTACTTGCTTAATAAAAGTCCTGTAACCGAAAATGGTATGGGTGCGATGATGTCGCCTCCATACCATTTTCTCCTGCCCTCCCCAATTGGGAAATGTTACATCTGCTCCTGACCCTGGTTATAATTAATGCTATTTATTTTGTCTTGTATTAATTGAGACTATAAGCATCTGTTGAATGCTCGCTGCCACGTCTGTCCTCCTTAGAGACCTGGTTTTAGCCTCTGGTGAAACAGCCTTGAAAATGCTGTCCGGGGCTGTGGATAGTGTTTCCATTTCTGCTTATTATACAGTAAGCGGCTTTGGTTTGTTTGCAGCCTTGTTTTTTTTTTTTTTTTTTCAGTTTTATTACACACACAAAGGGGGGGAAAGAGGGGCCATTTGGTTCACATTTATACACTCTCAGAAAAGCTCCTATATAAAAGAAAAATCATTAACATGGTGAAACACACCTTGATGGTAGAGCTTCCATTGGACCGATTCCATGAAGTGAACAGAGTTTGCAACAGCGTTACTCTGTCTATACTCACGGGGCCGAGTATTATTTGGGCCAAGCATTCCTCTTATCACACACAAGGGCGTACGTGTGTGAAATGAATAGCAAATATTCCCACCCCTGTGAACTACTCCTTTACAGTAGCCTCGATCTCCAGGCTCTCATCCCCGCTGTGAGATGAGAGCCTGGAATCACAGTGCCCCAAAAACGACTGACGGAAGTTGAGACTTCCGGTTAGTTAACTTCCGCCGGAAGTTGACATTAGTCACGATGCGGTGCTCCCGAAAATGAATACCCCACAGAAACATTTTATTTCTCCATTTGTGCTCGCAAAGCTGTTGTAAATGTTTAAAAGATGAAATCGTGTGCACTTAATTGGCATACTTCTATAACGGCTTTGTTCATTGGAATCATTTTTTCTGAAAATATGAGTGAACAAGTCAAGTCGGTAGCGAGGACTGGACAGGGTTGTTTCTCTGGGGACTGTAAATACAGTCACTTCCGGAACATAATGTTCTCAGTCTCAAAAGCACACCGTTTAACCAGGGTGCCTTTACAGTTCTTTAAATGATTTAAGTAGTAATACTTTGCACCAACTGCATAGATACAGTACATAGCCACATGGCACGCGTCACTCACTAACAAGACTAAAATCTACCGCCATATTTGCCCCACAATTCAGAGTGGGATTTTTGAGCTTTTATTTTTGGAGCTGGGTTTAAATATTTAATCGGGATGAAAGAAGACATAGGGAAAAAAGAGTAAGAACTTGAATCGTGCCGTGTGTGTGTGTGCACATGTGCATGTGCATGCACACTTGGGGATGAAGTGTTGTAGGCCTACTTGTAACTACCTCGGAGGTTCGGCTAGGCAGTAATAATTCATGAGCGGCTCTATTTGATGTTTTATGAATTAATTCTGAGCACGAATACAGAAACCTCGTATGTACATATTTATTTATTTGTATTATTAATCCCACTCAGGGGCGGATGTAACATTTCCCAACTGGGGGGCAGGAGAAATTGGCATGGGGGCGGCTTCATTGCCCTTGTCGCTTCGTGCCACGGGCGACCCATACCATTTTCGGGTACAGGACTTATATTAGGAAAGTAAGCATCAATAATAACATCAGTTGTTGTTGAAGTTGCAACAGACACGCAGCATGCATAAAGCTAAAGGTCTGACTCAGAGAGTTTTCTGTTTTCAATGATGAAATGCTGTTGGTTTAGTGGTGACACAGCTGTAGTTAGTTAGTAGCAGTAGTAGTGTTTCAAATTATTTTAAATATAGGCACTTTCATTTGAAATATTGTGGGCTGTTTTGCATGCCATCATGTTTGGTGGGGCAGTCAGGGTATTTAGGGGGCATTGCTCCCCTCCCTGCTATACGGTGTGAGCTTGTTGATCAGCTTGTAGATTTTTGGGGTAAAAAGAGTTATGTGTACAGGTAAAAAAAAGAAAAAAACAAAAAAAAAAAAGAGCAGAGCAAGTATTTGAAAACTAAAACGGCACATTCTGCACATTTTTTGTTTTACTTTTGGTACTTTTAGTACTATACTTGCAGAACTGCTTGACCAGAAGTATCTATGGCTACCAGTGTCTTTCACAAAAAGACATTCAAACTTTTGGTCCAACTCTGGAAAAAGATTAGCTGCTCCTTTTTCTCTTCCCATGCAGGAACCAGGAGTGGATGTAAGATTTCCATTTGGGGGGCAAGAGAAAATGGTATGGGGGCGGCTTCATCGCCTGTGGCGCGAAGCGTCACGGCCGATGAAGCCGCCCCCATACCATTTTCAGTTACAGGACTTTTGTTAGTCAAGTAAAACATCAATAATGCCATCAGTTGTTGTTGAAGTTTCAACAGACACGCAGCATGCATAAAGCTAAAGGTCTGACTCTGAGTTTTCTGTTTTCAATGATGAAATGCTGTTGGTTTAGTGGTGACACAGCTATAGTTAGTTAGTAGTGTTTCACATCATTTTAAATATCAGCACTTTAATTTGAAATATCTTGGGTTGTTTTGCATGCCATCATGTTTGGTGGGGCAGACTGGGCATGCCCCCCATGCCCATGCCTAGATCCACCCCTGGCAGGAACTCTTGTTCTTCCTTTTTTCCCTGAAAAGTGATAGTTTCTCCTGCAGGCTGGGCTGGGCCGCACCTACCCCTAAATGTGATACCAGAACACTTGTTTTTTTGTACAGCTGGGCTGAACATCCGTCCCCTGGCAAGAATCTCAACAATTTCAGTTTTCTCCTACCCTCTTCAGAGGTGGCAGCTTCTTATCTCCTCACTCCAAGTCCATTAAATTTATTCATCATGTGAGCCATGGACCACCATTTGACGAGAGTAGACAAGATCAGTTTTTGCACAATTCCAATTCCATGCAGGACCTCCTTTGATGTTGAGTTTAGTCTCTCGGACCCAAAAGCAATGATTTTCAAGTTTTTGTCTATAATTTAGGAGATAACTGGCAAAACGTCGATCAAAATAATGGTTCTATATTTTTTTAATTGTGTAGATTAAAAAGTAATTCAGATGTTTGAGTAAAAATTAGGACCAAATGGACCTGTGAGAAAATCCCACTCACAATCCCACATTGAACAAAAGCAAAATAAATCTTTAGTTCTGGGGTCTGTGGGGGCTAAAATGTCATCAAATGGTGGTCCGTGGCTCAAATTCTCAACAAATAGTTGGCCCTGGTATGAAAAAGGTTGAAAACCACTGCTTTAAGTACTGACACAGAGTAGGATAAGATGTGGCAGGCTATGTGTGTGGTCCGTGGTTAAATTGATAGCTGAGGTACTACAATGTGCATCTGAACTGATGTCCATGATGATCCTATATTAAAAAACAATAATTGTGTCTGAAAAGCGTATAAAACACTGACATTTACAAAGCAATGCATCTTTTTTTCTGTAACTACAGTGATGCACTCTGTGCGTTATTGAAATGCTGGCACATCTCCTAACGTAAACAGCATGAATGTTGTATTTTTATTAAATATAAAGTGTTCCAAAATGTTGACCCTTTTTGAAAGCTTTCTCATAAAACACTGATATAATATGCAGCCTTGATCGTCACAAAGGGCTTTTCCAACATCATTGCTAAAAATAAAATAAAATATGCGATAAAAGCAACGTTGTCGTAAGGCCAACATCGACCGATGATGAATCATTGCTACTTTGGTGTGGGAGAATACATTTGGAGCGAGTAGAACAAAGCTATGCACATTTTTGACAGTCTGTGCATCCTAAATCGCCTAGTAAATTATACTTAGTTTGAACGTACAGTATGTGCCGCTGAAAGGGGCCATGGGGATGCTGTCCTTGTGGGTTGAGGTTGTAGTGGTTTGCGTTAAAGTAGTGTGGAGGTGGCTCACTACAGCTCGCATTGGAACACATGGGTGACAGCCATCTCCTCTAATTTTCAATATAGATTCACTCCGTCGAGTAGACAGACAGTCACATTTTGGTTGTCAAGTGTAAGTAAAGTACCGTAATTTCCGGACTATAAGCCGCACCAGACAACAAGCTTCATGTTAGAGCAGTGGTTTTCAACCTTTTTGATCCCAGTGCCCACTATTTATTCAGCATTTGAGCTACAGACTTTTGTCCACAATTCCAGGATGGATTTTTGCAAACGAAACAGGCAAAACATAGAGATCAAAATGTCCATGACTTATTAATTAAGTGGTGCTAATTCAGATGGTGAATATCATAACTCTTGAGAGTATAAACATGAAACCAAATGGACCCACTAGGGTCCATTTGGTTAACCAACTTTCCATCATTTAGTCTGGAAAGTTGGTTAACATCTGGTTAACCAACTTTCTATCATTTGGTCTGGAGGGCAAATTACGGTATCAATACTTCATATTACTCTGTTCCAAGTAGGCTCTAATACAGTAGCCAGTTTAAGATTTGCCCTCCCTGCAACTTTGACACAATGAGGACGTGGGCGTGCTCCGTCGCAGTCTCCACAGAATCCCAGAATAGTTAAGAAAGCAGGCGACGCCGACGGGATCCACCCCTTCCACTGGCGTCTCTGGTTTCCATGGTGACGCTCCTCTACAGCGTAGCTCTCGTCCACGTTGTTAACAAGAAGCCAAAAGCTGCGTTTTGTCATCAGAAGACAAGAAACTCACCGCCGCGAGGCGTATATATCGAGCACCGAATCATCTGTCTTAATGTGCCGCATGGCAACACATTGTGAGCTTGTAGATGGTCTGTTTTGAAATAGCCCAAGTAAATGGGATTAATGGCTAAAGGGTGCAATGTGTAATGTCCGGATGGGAACTGTGAGGTTGCCAGTTTGATCCTGGGAAAAGAAAAGCTCCTAATTACCCCTGACGGTGCCTTGCATGGATTCCTCTGCCAATGGGTGTATGCAAATGCATACTGTATTTAAAGAGCTTTGGACAAATGTACCATTTACCATTACTGAAGTAAAGTTGTCCAATAATTATATTGGAATAAGAGTAGCAATATTCCTTGCGGTAAAATAAACCCACCTGGACATCATCGACAGGCGGACAGACTCTAATTTGGGTTCTGCAAACATAAGGTGCACGCAGCGCAGGCAGGGGCTCTTTTTGATTGCATTCTGGGGGGTTCCGCATGCGGCGGAATGAGGATTAATTTAATTTAACGATTGTTTTATTTACCCGAGGCTTGGGCAAAGACGGTACTGTATTCCCCCTCGCCTCCTCTACCACCCACGACAAAGATGATTATTCAGCTTTGCACCAAGCCATATTAAACTAGATTCATCCCATGATGACGGACTCTGGGAGTAAAAGTGTCGTAAAATGAGGACTCTCTTGGCTACACTGTGGCAAGGATTTAAATGTCTTGTCAGGGAGAGAGAGGCAGAGAGAGACATACCAAAGCAAGACTAAACGGCTGTGCTATACAAATATTTAAAAAATAGATCGCCCATCCACTTTTTGCAATCTGGTGATTGTGAGCTTGTTGATCAGCTCTTGTTGATCAGTGCCAGAGTGGTGTAGTAACTAACTATAGCTGTGTCACCGCTAAACCAACAGCATTTCATCATTGAAAACAGAAAACTCTCTGAGTCAGACCTTTAGCTTTATGCATGCTGCGTGTCTGTTGCAACTTCAACAACAACTGATGTTATTATTGATGCTTAATTGCCTAATAAAAGTCCTGTACCCGAAAATGGGTGCGACTTCATTGCACGATGAAGCTGCCCCCCATGCCATTTTCTCCTGCACCCCCCCCCAATTGGGAAATGTTACATCCGCCCCTGCCGTCCTTAAGGGTGCCATAAGCCTCAGCTGAACTGCAGACTCACTACTATGTTACGGCTGCTATGTTGGCAGGTGTTATGCATGTCCTCCTGCTTCCATTGACAGATCAACCCAATCATCATCCTCCCCCAAGGTCCTTCAACCTCACAGGGAAAACACCTCATCTCTGTCCCTCTCTCTTTTGACTCTCCCGACGTGAGTACTACTTAGTGTCTGTCTGTGTTGGCACCAGACGACGCAGCATTGCCCAGGGATAGGCCTATTTGCGAGGGTGAAATGATAGTCATTTGCTGTCTTCCTGTCTGCCCGTCACTGTGTGTTTATCTTCTTGCGACAGCCTACTGCTTATGCGATCGGACAAAACGCATGTATGGAATTTACATAGTTCCAAACAAACCACTCTCGCCCATCCACTGATCTACATGCTCAGTGCTCACAATCACCAGATTGAAAAAAAAGACCTTTTCTTGCGCCATCCAGGGCAAATGGAACCAAATGGACCCTAGCAGGTCCATTTGGTTCCATTTGTACCCTCTCAGGAAAAAGGGGGCTGAAAGAAAAAGATATGCCAGATATATACGACAGCATATAGACTTAGATATGTGCTAGATTGGTATCGAATTGTATCGAAATTAAATCAAAATCGAATCGGTTTTGGCACTGATTAATCGAAATCGGATTGGAGTGGAAAAAGTGTGATCGAGGCATCCCTATCCTCCATGCATCAGTTTGTCAGGCTACTTTCGTGTTGCTTTTAATGTTAACAAAACACTAGTTAAAATAAAAGATAATTAAATATGTTTGGGCGCAAGTGGCCGTGCATGACCTGAGGGCAAGTATAGCATGACCTGTACGACGTGCCTCTGAGACCTTAGTGTCAACCCATGTGCTCTTTCAGAAATATCCTGCATATTGTGCTCATGCACGACACGTTGTGACCTTGTAGACCTGGCGGCTGCCCCCTGCCCCCCCCCACCCCCGGCTGCCACTGCATGAGCTGATGATCTATAGGTCTGTTGGCTGCTGATGCAAATATGTGCGCAGCACAGCACTGGGGGGGAATTGTTGTGTTTGTGCGCCACGTAATCATGTGTGATCTTCTCGTCCGCAGGGGTATGCATTGTTGTTTTGCCGCCGGGTGTGTGTGTGTGTGTGTGTGTGTGTGTGTGTGTGTGTGTGTGTGTGTTGTGTGTGTGTGTGTGTGTGTGTGTGTGTGTGTGTGTGGTGTGTGTGTGTGTGTGTGTATGTGCGCGTGCCAGGGGCAGATCTAGGCATGGGCATGGGGGGGGCAATGCCCCCCTAAATGCCCTGACTGCCCTACCAAACATGATGGCATGCAAAACAACCCAAGATATTTCAAACTAAAGTGTTTTAGGCCTAAAACGATTTGAACCACTACTACTGCTACTAACTACAGCTGTGTCACCACTAAACCAACAGCATTCCATCATTGAAAACAGAAAACTCTCTGTGTCAGACCTTTGGCTTTATGCATGCTGCGTGTCTGTTGCAACTTCAACAACTGATATTATTGATGCTTGTTGCCTAATTTAATCCTGTAACCGAAAATGGTATGGATGCGATGAAGCCGCCCCCATACCATTTTCTCCTGCCCCCCCAATTGGGAAATGTTACATCCGCCCTGGTGTGTGTGTGTGTTGTGTGTGTGTTGTGTGTGTGTGTGTGTGTGTGTGTGTGTGTGTGTGTGTGTGTGTGTGTGTGTGTGTGTGTGTGTGTGTGTGTGTGTGTGCGCGCGCGCGCACTACCATGTTGGCTTGCAGCATCTGATGCTGAGGCACTTGACCAGCTGGCATTGGGAATAACAAGGGAGGAGAGGGATGCGGTGTAGTACCTGACGTGGACAGGTGGGGGAGCAGGAGATCTGTGACACAACAGTTCTTCATGCTTCCACAGCTGCTGCTGCTGCTGCTGCTGCTTATGGGAATGTGGTTATTAGTCAGCTGCTGCCTAGCATAACCCAAAGAACCTTGCACTGAAATAGATGTGCTTCCTCTCCTCTCCTCTCCTCTCCTCTCCTCTCCTCTCCTCTCCTCTCCTCTCCTCTCCTCTCCTCTCCTCTCCTCTCCTCTCCTCTCCTCTCCTCTCCTCTCCTCTCCTCTCCTCTCCTCTCCTCTCACTGATACACTCACTCTCTCCTCTCACTCTCCTCTCTCACTCATACACTCTCCTCTCCTCTCCCCTCTGTAATGTAATCGCTTACACATGAGGTGTAGTTTGAGGTGGGGTGGTGGGGTGGTGAGATCTTTTTGTAGAGGGTTGGGGGGATGAAGTGCTTGAAAGTGTAAATGTATTTCGAACTGCACAGCTGTTCAGCAACATGTCTGTCTGCCTGTCCCCTCCCCCACCCCTCCTGCTGTGCTACATCACATCATTTAGAGCCACGCCCACTCCGAACTTTGACTCCCACTTCTGTGGCTATATAACAAATTAGTCCAGGCGTTCTTTTTTTGCGCAACACGGACGGAAATGAAAGCCTGGTTGTCGAGGTACAACACACAAGTAGGCTCCAGCAGGGACAAAATCATTTTGCGCCCGCGACCACGCCACTCTCTCCACTCCGTGCCTCCGCTCCGAGAAGTGGTTCCTATGCAATACTCGTCAGAATCTCTCGGGCGAGGCAGACGATCGGTACCAATACAACTCGCATTTACTCACAGATCTCTCATCTGTCCAGTTTTTTTCCGGCCCCATAAAATCTATCCGATGATTTCGGGAAAGTGTTTTAATCCGCGAATTCTGTCACACAGCTCTGTGATTTTTGCAATGGCACCATCTATATGGCGCCATTGCCTCGCCCGACCGATTCAGACTAGGTTTGCAGAGGAACCACTTCTCGGAGCGGAGGGACGGAGCGGAGAGAGTGGTGCCGTAGGAGCTACTACTCAAGTAATGAACAGGGTTTTTTTTTGCGATTGTAACATGTTTTCCAAAACATGTAACTACTAGTTACAGTATCTTGTACTGTACATTTGTAGATTTTGATTATTCCTTTTTTCCACCATTGCATTTCTCATTCCCAACAAGGCAGATGGGTATAGCCTGCCAACACTGAAAGCATTTTGCCCAGAGAGACTGGAAATGACTGAGTCATGAAATCAAATGGACCCTTGCGGGTCCATTTGATTTCATGTTTACGCTCTCAAGAGTTAAAATATTTACCATATGAATTAGTCCAAGTCTACACAACTAGAGAATGTAGAAGATTAATGGTCATTCTGGTCATCATTAATGGTTCATGACTTTTTTTTTTGGGGGGGGGGGGGGGGGGGGGGGGGGTGAAATGTCATCAAATTGGTTGTCCGTGGCTCAAATTCTGAACAAATAGTGGGCCCTCGTACCAAACAGGTTGAAAACCCCTAGTATAGAGCAATGTACTGTAGTTCCCATCCATCCGGTAGCAAAGAAGGTGACAAATCTGCCCTGAAAACCCAATGAAAACTACCAAAATCAAAATTAGAAGGAAAAAAAAGCAACAGAGGAACCACTGATAAGCGCAGACTTGCCGGCACCCCATCATGTATGTGCCCATTTCCAGCTTGACGTGGGGGCGCGCGCGTGTGTGTGTGTGTGTGTGTGTGTGTGTGGTGATGGGATTTGGCCCATTGCAATCACTTCAGAAGTGCAACTGGCCAATTCCAGAGGGCCCATTCGCTGTGCACTCTGGAGTGAATTAAGCTCCCGCTGTTGCTTCTGCTGCTGCTGCTGCTGCTGCTGCTGCTGCTGCACCCTCCTGGACTGATGCCCTCCTTCAATTTAAGTCTCCCAGAGAGGCGGTGGGGGTCAAGGGAGAGAGGGGTGATGGTCAAATCTTTTTTTTAGGGGCGGCGGTTTGCTCCCGACGTGCTGTTCCCGGTGCCTTGCATGGTTTCCGCCGACATCGGTGTGTGAATGGGTAAATGGGGTCCATTATGTAAACC
Source organism: Benthosema pterotum (assembly GCA_039105355.1). Classification (NCBI taxonomy): domain Eukaryota; kingdom Metazoa; phylum Chordata; class Actinopteri; order Myctophiformes; family Myctophidae; genus Benthosema; species Benthosema pterotum. The sequence continues at coordinate 27,259,732 of CM076988.1, read as the reverse complement.
ATATCATTGTGACGCTAATCCTGTAATGAGCTCCAATCGGTTCTCCTCAAAAGGCTCCAGCTGCAGACCTAGCCCAGGAGCAGACGTGCCTCACAGTTGATGTGATGACGTCACACATCAACCCACAGGCCCCTGTTGTTGCCATGTCCCACCCGCTTCTACCGTTATCAAGCCATAATTCCCAGTAGGCTGCTTATCAGCACCATATAGCTTGCGGTTAGGTTTAGGGCGGGGTCAGCAACCTGCGGCTCATGAGCCGCATGCGGCTCTAGAACACAGCCCTAGTGGCTCCCTATCTGTAGCATTATTACATACACACTGGGCTCTAGAACACAGCCCTAGTGGCTCCCTGGCTGTATAGCATTATTACATACACACACTGGGGTGATCTGCCACATGATATAAACATTTCAGTCACCCAAAATGCGTTGCGCTGTCTGACAGTTGCCAGTAAAGTAGCACTTGGCCATGTCCAAAAAAGCCCAGCAGTTATCAGAGGTGGAGCTTTCAATCTGAACCACCCATTTTCAACAGTTTACTCAGTTTACTATGTCATTAATATACCTTAGAGATGTTGTGTGGACTAGAAATGGAGTTCTGGGAAAAACTCCTTTATTTTTTTTCCAGAAACTTTTCTTTTAGGACCTTTTTTTTAGAGAGTGTACAAATGTGAACCAAATGGACCCGTTAGGGTCCATTTGGTTCACATTTGTACACTCTCAGGAAAAATAAAAGGGTAGAATTGACCTCTAAGCACTTATTAGGCTTACATTTTTGCGGCTCCAGAATTTAATTTTTGGTCGGAAATGGCTCTTTCAACATCTTGGGTTGCCGACCCCTGGTTTAGGGGTAGGTTTAGAGAAGGTGTAGCAATGTTTGTAGCAAAACCCTAGACCCCTCCAACCGGTTAGGTCGAGGGTCGGGCCCTGGTATAATAAATAGTGGGCCCTGGTATCAAAATAGTTGAAAACCACTTCGCTATACTGTATGAACGCACCATTTCGCCTGACAGATGCGCATCAAATATACTGGTTCGTTCTTTTGGAATAATTGCCGCAGCAAACATTTCCAGGACTTTTCCCACAAGATATTATTTTTTTTATCTCTGGGAAATGTCCTGAGATATAAAACCAATCCCCTTTTTTAGGAGCACAACAACACCGAAGTTATAATACGAAAAACCAAAAAAACACCCCCAAAATAAGACGTTGTTGGCAACTTTGACAAGTAGTTATATAAAAAGAAAAAGTATATTTTTGTGCAGCATGGTGTTCTCGGGGTGTCGTTCGTTCCTGACGCGTCCGTCCTCTGCCTCTCCTCTCTCTCTCCGCCGCCATCGCCGCGCTGCAAAGGAGTAATGAGGCACATTAACGGGGCCGCAGCAGATAAACGCTGGCGGCGGCTAGCGGAGCGTTTCTAAGATGGCTATCTGAGCCGGGTGGGAGCAGGTCTGGGGAGAGGAGAGGTGTCGTACGGGGCTGCAGCTGCTGCTGCTGGCTGCTCAGATGGCCAGATAACAGCCTCTCTGTCTGCCTGTCTATGTACTCTTAACTATAGTCTATTTAGGAGGACAGTATTCTGTCTGCATGCCCTGACTTCCATTCTAACTAGTCTATTTAGGACAAGGACACTGTTCTGTCTGTGTCTGTCTGTCTGTCTCAACTCTATAGCCAGTGTGTCACGACAACAAGGCACTCAGGTGCTGCAGTGGTAAAAGTTCCTTCAAGGTCAAAATACCTGCACACCACAGAGGGTTTTTGTGGCTTCGAATGCACTATGGTGCATGGCTTTGTCTGGCATCTATGTGCGCATGTTTGGGGGGGGGTTGGTCATTACATACGTGTACTCCGTCCTAGACATAGAAGAGCTACTTTCAAAATGAGCGGCTCAACAAGATCTACACATCAAAAATGTGATTGTTCCATGACTAAAAATCCATTTCAAGGCCCCTAGAAAGTTTGAGCTTTGAAATAGTGGTGATGGTGTTACTTACTGTTATAGTGTTTAAGAATAATGCACTTGAATGAAAAATAGAGGGGGAGAATTGGAAGGTTTTCTTGTATATGCTATAGTACTGATGTTTGAAAACAGTATTTGGGGTTTGAGTTGACAGTTCAGGATGTTAAGTTTAATCTCTTGCACCCAAAACTAAGAACTTTCACGTTTTTGTCCACAATTGGGAAAGAGAACTGGCAAAACTTTGGTCAAAATAACAATTATTCTCCATTTTCTAATTGTGACTCTTGAGAGTGTAGCTCCTCAAGAGTTACACTCTCAAGAGTCACAATTAGAAAATGGAGAATGGAGTGTAAATGAAACCAAATGGACCCGAAAGGGTCCATTTGGTTTCGTTTTAACGCTCTCTCTCTTTCTCTCTTTAACGCTCTCAAGAGTTTACAGAGATCTACCTGCATGGTCTGTGTGATCTACTAGATCACGATCTACCTTTTGGGCAGCCCTGATAGAGATGCTTCTTATAGATGCTCTGGGGCAAATTATGCTCTCAAAGGAAGGCCTGCTTAGGTGTTGGTCCATTCATCCATCTGCAACTGCTTATCCATTGTCGGGTCGCGGGGGCAACAGCTCCACCAGAAAGCTTCTGAAATTGTGGACAAAAGCAAAAGGTGTGTTGGCAT
>CM076988.1:27224231-27256596 GCA_039105355.1 Benthosema pterotum | reverse complement strand
CCCCCCCCCCCCCCCCCCCCCCCCCCCCCCCCCCCCCCCCCCCCACCACCAAAGCCAAACTCTCAGGGTCTGGCAAAACCCCCCCCCTAACCCCCTAAAAGGGGCAAACTCTCCAGGGTCTAGCAAACCCCCCCCCCTAAAAATGCAAAACTCTCAGGGTCTGGCAAACCCCCTGAAGTCATTTCCTCTTGACCCCCCCCCCCCCCCCCCCCCCCCCCCCCCCCCCCCCCCCCCCCCCCCCCCCCCCCCCCCCCCCCCCCCCCCCCCCCCCCCCCCCCCCCCCCCCCCCCCCCCCCCCCCCCCCCCAAGCCAAACTCAGGGTCTGGCGCCGCAACCCACCCCCCAAAAAAGGCAAAACTCTCAGGGTCTGCCCCCCCCCCCCCCCCAAGCAAACTCTCAGGGTCTAGCAACCCCCCCCTAAAAGGCAAACTCTCAGGGTCTGGTAACCCGCCTGAAGTCTTGACCCCCCCCCCCCCCCCCCCCCCCCCCCTCCCCCAAGCCAAACTCTCAGGGTCTGGCAACCCCCCTGAAGTCTTGACCCCCCCCCCCTCCCCCAAGCCAAACTCTCAGGGTCTGGCAACCCCCTGAAGTCTTGACCCCCCCCTCCCCCAAGCCAAACTCTCAGGGTCTGGCACCCCCCTGAAGTCTTGACCCCCCCCCCCTCCCCCCCAAGCCAAACTCTCAGGGTCTGGCAACCCCCCTGAAGTTCCCCCCCCCCCCCCCCCCCAAGCCAAACTCTCAGGGTCTAGCAACCCCCCCCCCCCTAAAAAGGCAAACTCTCAGGGTCTGGCAACCCCCATGAAGTCTTGACCCCCCCCTCCCCCAAGCCAAACTCTCAGGGTCTGGCAACCCCCCTGAAGTCTTGACCCCCCCCCCCCTCCCCCCAAGCCAAACTCTCAGGGTCTGGCAACCCCCCTGAAGTTCCCCCCCCCCCCCCCCCCAAGCCAAACTCTCAGGGTCTGGTCCCCCCCCTGAAGTCTTGACCCCCCCCCCCAAGCCAAACTCTCAGGGTCTGGCAACCCCCCTGAAGTCTTGACCCCCCCCCCCCCCCCTCCCCAAGCCCAACTCTCAGAGTCTGGCAACCCCTGAAGTCTTGACCCCAACCCCCCAGACGGGGTCTCGGATTGGACGTACGTCTCTCAGATGTCTCTCTTCAGACCTCAAGCCAAACTCTCAGGGTCTGGTAACCCCCCTGAAGTCTTGGCCCCAACCCCCCCAAGCCAAACTATCAGGGTCTGGCAACCCCCAGACGGGGGGTCTCGGATTGGACGTACGTCCTCATCCAACCTCAACCCAACTCTCAGGGTCATCCATCCTTCATCCAACACTCAGGGGCATCCATCCTTCATCCATCCATGTCATCCATGCCCCTCACATTCTCTCTTCCCCCCTCCCCATACCTTCCTCCACCAATGTCTATTTCTCATCCATGCCATTCATGCATTTAATCCTATCTGCCTTTTAATGTTCCTTCTTTTCTAAATAAAGTGTCAAGCGGTGTTTATTTGAATGTGTCTGTGTCTGTTACTAGTGAATGACAATATAACCAGTATGCAAAGGAATTACATTAAGTCAAAGTCAAACTAAACATCTTTTTTGCCCAATGAAAAAGTAAATGTGGGTAACTGACTTAAACCATCTGAATCTGAACATCTGAATATTTTTACTCTAAGTCAAACTACATGCTGGTTTGCTCAAAGAAAAAGTAAATGGGGGTAACAGTAAAATGTTTCCACTGGTTTTAAACAATAACCTAACTCTCAGTAGAGTCATCATGAACCCTGATCATCAGGGGGTATATCAGTGGATCCAGCCATTCCATAAGGGGTAGAGCTGGTTTCTGAGGATTTTCTCCTTCTGACCCAAAACCTTTCCCTTTAACCTTAAATATTACCTCCGAATTCTAATAAGTGTGAAAGGCCCAGTGGTGCAAGAGAAAAGCACAGGTCTCACAAGCCGAACGTTGGCGGTTTGAATCTTGCTCAGGGTAGACCTTCATTTACTTGTTTTTTTGGGAGAAGAGAGGTGAGCTCCAGCCTGCCTCCCCGGGGAGGCAGCCTGGCCTCCCTGGGCCACATCCCAGCCGGCTTCCTCTCCAGGCCACCTCCCAGGATTCCTCTCCTGGCCGCCTCCCAGCCTGCCGCCCCAGGCCGCCTCCCAGCCTGCCTCCCCAGGCCACCTCTGGTTCAAGAAGGAGGAGCTACCACTCCCTAGGGGAGGATCTTTTTGTAGAAGTCCACCTTATAGGTGGGGTTTAATTTGCATATTACTGTCTGGAGGGAAGGAGCTTTTAAATAAAGGTTATTTTTTACTTTCTCAGTTTGTTGTGGCTGGATGGACTGGTGTCACGTTTAGCCATTCTATTTGGTTGACCTTTTTATTTTAGTTTTTGGATTGAGTTTTGAACCTGTGCGAGGTTTGAACCTAGACCCTTCAGCTATTTTAGTTTTTGAGTCCCTGACTTTTAGACTGCGCCACGCTGGCTGATGAAAACCATTGCGGGGATGTTATACTAGACCTTTTGGAAGTGAAAGACAAGTGAGAAAACAGTTCACTGTTCTTGAACCGCCAACCTCTGACATACAAGGCATGATCTTATTGTCTGTGCTATATAGACATGAACAATGTTGCATAGAAGTTAAACATGACCTTTTAGAATTTAGATGCGCAGCCAAAGTTGAAACATTAAAGTTTGAACCAGCAACCAAAACAAAGGTGTTAGAGGAACGTTACAGCAAACATACATCAGACAGCAGTAGCTGAGTGGGTTGAGAGGTTGCCCAGTATGCAGAAGGTCCCTGGTTTGAATCTGGCTACAGGCAATGTGTCCATTCCTTACCTGTTCCTCTATAAGAGGTGAATAAAAGTATGATAATAGGGAGGCTCTCTTACTGTCATTGAGAGACTGTTGTTGCTGATTTTTGTTCACTTTAAAATTTAGATGAGCAGCAAAAAAGTTTAAAGATTTGACCAAGTCTGAACCAACAAGTCATTGGTGGCTGAATGGGTAGAGAGCCTGCCTGGTAAGCAGAAGGTCCCTGGTTTGAATCAGACTCAAGGCATTGTGTCAATGCCTTACTGTTCCACTGTGGGAGATGAAGCTGAAACTTCATTAACTTGCAGACATGCACTGTGAGACATTATGATTTATTCATTAATCAACACAGCTTACACATTGTGAAAACGGGCCAGATTCAGCCAAAGCTAATTTACATCCCCCTAAGCAGGCTCCTAAAAATGGTAACAATTGCAAAAATACATACAGCACATTACAATACAGATACAAAAAATACAAAAGTTTAAAATGTCATCTAGTGTGTGGGAGACAAAATCATGGAGAACTGATAATTACTCCTGGTTACAGATTTTGGTTTTAGCTACATCTTCAGGTTGGTTTTAAAAGTATGATTGGGAGTCTCTCTTACTGTCATGAGACTGTTGTTAACTTATCCTATTTATATACATAAAAAATGTGTTTTTTGATATTTTCCCTAATTCAAATGGCTTTATTGGCATGAGAATACACGTCTAGACTGCCAAAGCAAAAGTCTTCACATACACACAGCCAGACCTTCACAATAAAAGCGTAAAATGAACTATGCAGTCGGGTTCTTACGATGTATTCAAGAACCATCTACGCCAACATAGCAGTCTGTCACAAAAACAGTCCACCTTTGCTTTGCTACGGCATCTTAGTATTCTAGTCTAGGATATTTCAAAATGCTTGCCCTTTTTACCATAAACATATACAGCTAAATGCATTTCATTAATGTCTTCATTAACCCCATGTATTAATTCTTTCATTGAATAACTTAGAATTCCCAATAGAACATTTTTTTTTAAACTTATTTCAATTCATTTTCTCTTGTAAACATGGCAATCACGTAAAAACATAATTGAAATAAATATATGAACTATATCATGGATGTTACTGGTGACACCATTATGACAATAAGGTGGTTTTGGAGGCATTAAATCTCAGATATATTCCACCCAATGCACTTATGAATACCTTCATGATCTGTGGCTCACCCAGAGGAAGCACTAGTCATTAAGCCGTTTGCAAAAAGTGAGTGCTGAATGGAGACTATCAAGTAAACTACATATTCAAAACCTCAAACACTTTATGCCATACCAGCACATCGTAAGGGTATTGTCCTTACCCCATCTAACAAAGACAACAAATGGTTGTCTGGTTATGGGTTGGGGTGGGACGATGTTGTAGAAAGAAATGACAACTGAACAGAACCAAACTCATTACTGCAATGATGATACAATCTAATATCTAAATCTAATAAGCATTAAAACTGACGTACAATTCATTTAGGGGCTTCAAATAGAGTATTTTCTTTAAATCCTTTTACTATACACTAGATTGTATCATCATTACATGGTAGTCCCCTTATATTTTATTTGAGAATATTTACACCACCCACCCACATTCAAAAACAAAGCAAGTATTAAACAACAAAAAACAAACAGGAATAAAAAAGAAAAAAAAGAAAAAAGGTTATTTTTGCATCAAAGCCGTTCAAAACAAATATAGTACAATACAGTAGAATTGGCTCAAGACAATTTAACAGCTTTACAGAAGTCAAGCTTTGTGGTATATTTTGTACCATATTTGTACACTATACAACTAACTAAACAGGAGAGCAATCAGACAGGCATATCAAGGTTTCTCAGATGGTTGTTTCTCAGACTGTTCTTAGATGGAATTTCTTACAATCAGAAGCGAAACCAAAACGTGCACTATTAAATTATAATACTGTATGTCCACACTTTGCTTTAAAAAAATCCATTAAAAAGTAATTTGGAACATACAGGAATTCAGAACATACCAAATTTTAGTGATATGGTATAGCATTAATCCACAGTTACAAAGTCTGTAAAAGCTCGTATGTATGCATTGCAGACTGAATCACAACATACCTTTACAACGTGACAGAGACCACTAGGTCAATCTGCTGGCAGAAATATAAATGATAGATCCTGCAATATCTGTTACAGCATAGAGACAACAAACAGGGCTAAGCCAGAATTAAAATCATTAGGGGACTTTATAACGGGACAAATATTATGAGGATAATGGACATGACCAACTTGAAATTGTAAACAAGATCGTATATCCTTCAGATGGAACCAAATGGCATAACTTGTCCACAGGTCTTTCCAGTGTGCTCGTCTTAGTCTGACATGCCCCTTTCATCAGGTATCATGTGAAACTCTTCTCTTTGCATCAGGCACATTGAATCGTCCATAATCATAAGCTCTCCTGCTGACATGTTCACCTTAATCTGACTCCACTTGTGTGGCAAAATACTGCACTTTTTCTATCGCTCACCATGTATTCAAACGTTTTGTGACAAGCTCAAGTGGCATTGAGTGATGTTGGTACAGCAAGTGACATATTGGAGATCATCACTTTCATGTACATGTTTCTTTTCTTGATTGTATTGAGCTATGACAACATAAATGCATGTATTCTTATGCCAATAAAGCACTTTGAATTGACACTGAATTTAGTGAATTACACATCATGCGTCTTCTACAAATCAGCTTTCACCAACATTGAAAGGTGGTGATGTTAGTAGGTGGTATTAGTAAGCGGTGAAGAAAGTAATATTAGGAGGTGGTTTAAAAGAAGTTGGTGAAAGCATTTATAGAAGACATGATACTGTGAATTAATTCACTAGGGCTGGTACTTTACTGACATAAGAATACTGACATATACGTATAAAAGGAACTTAAATTTCCACCATAATGTCACATGCCACATGTCTTCACTATTATGTCAGATCATAATAAAGTGGTATAATAGTGTTACAGATAAAATACAGTGCAGTGGTGTACTATGATATAGCAGTAGCAGTCCATGGTCATCAGGTGGTCCAGTCACACTCTTCCTAGGCTCTATGAAGAGGCCTGGTCCAGCTGGGGGTCCATAGTACATGAAGTCCATGGCACTGCAGACAGAGTAGGATGATGCCAGACGATAAGAATTAACATAATACTGAAAGATGTCAGACATCAGGAAAATTATGAAAATGCAAAAATGATAAATAGGCCCGACACCATAGTAAGAGAAACATCCCCATATCATGATGCTTGCACCACCATGGGATGTTTAACTTACTATGGTGCCGGGCCTATTTATCACATACCAGGGATCATGGATCAGTTTGGATACATCAAAATACTTGAAGAGGTCATGTTGTATTATGCTGAAGAGGAAATGCCCTTGAAATGGGTGTTTCAGCCAAGGAGAATTCAAAAAGGAGTTGTCGCGAAGGCACCTACGGGGGAGTCCACATTGGTTCATGGGAGGAAACAGACATGCGCAGTACAGATCAGGAAGTTTGACGCTTGCAAACCATGCATGCCATTGGTCTCTTGGATGGTTTGACTTCCTGATCTGTACTGCGCATGTCTGTTTCCTCCCATGAACCAATGTGGACTCCCCCGTGGGTGCCTTCGCGACAACTCCTTTTTCAATTCTCCTTGGTTTCAGCAAGACAATGACCCCAAACACACCAGTAAGCGAGCAGCTTCTTGGTTCCAGACCAACAAAATTAAAGTCATGGAGTGGCCAGCCCAATCCCCGGACCTTAATCCGATAGAAAACTTGTGGGGTGACATTAAAAATGCCGTTTCTGAGGCAAAACCAAGAAATGCAGAGGAATTATGGAACGTTGTCAAATCATCCTGTGCTGGAATACCTGTTCACAGATGCCAGAAGTTGGTCGACTCAATGCAACACAGATGTTCTCAAAAACAGTGGCTATACAACTAAATATTAGTTTAGTGATTCACAGGAATGCTGAATCTTGGATATTTTTCAGTTAATACAGTAAATATTTGAGTTTGTAAAGTAAAATGCAGACACTGCATTTTACTGGACATGTTGTGAGTCTCCAAGAAAGTTCCATTTTATTTCTCAGTTGATTTGTGTGTATTTCTCTTTGTTTGGTTGTCCATGTTTTCCTGTTTCTGTGGTTTATGGGTTTTCATTAGTCTTTGGCTGCATATTGAGGAGCAAACATTAGCAGCCCAATGTTCATTTTTCTTCATTTTCTGTAAAGTAATTAAATAATTTGTGCTTTTTTCTTCATGTTTTGCATGGAAATGCATGGAAATAAACACCACTATAAGGATTTTGGACTTTATTCATATTTAAACAGACTGCTATTATTTTGAACACAACTGTATAATCATTCCGATGAAATCATCATCTACAGTGTTCTAGGGATAAAATACAGTATAGATGTGTAGCCATGCTGCCTACCATGTTATGCTACCAGTCCATGGCTGTGCTCTGACTCCTGGTCCACTCTTGATGGGCAGCTGGGGGTCCATGGAACTGCAAAGTGGGAGACATAATCTCCGGGGAGTGTCTCCCCGGATGATGAGTTAGTGACAGGCCTTACTGGACTGTGAGTCTGTACATTTTAACAACAATCACACTGATGGAAAATTAAACCACACAGCCGAGGGCAGGAGAAAAGGGAGCAGAGCATGGAAGATGCCGAGGGCGCCACCCTAACTGGGTCGGCCAGACCATAACAATTACCATCTTAGGCCAGTCCATGGTTGCATATATTGATTGTTAGAGAGAACACACTTAAAGCGGAAATAAAGCATTTATGTAACTTAACTCTTTGACCGCGGGCGCATCTTCTTTGTTTTCTAGTGAAATCGGTAAAAAACCCTTATTTTGAAGCCCCAGATCGCCTAAACAGGAGGGGGGTGCCGTCATGCTTATTTCTGGAGTCTTGACTAACCTGTCCTCTGACGATCTAGCCCTAGTTGATTTACCCGTGCGCAAACGACAACCAGCCCGGAATCCGAGGAGAGGCTTTTGAATGCAATGGATTGAATGGGTGCAAATGGGACAAACAAAACAAGTTGTCGCGGCAATTCTGTTCCAAATGAAAGTCAGCAACGGGATCATTATCAGACGATGCGCTCGGACTAATAGTTGGATTAAAGAATGAAATCTACATTTCGTCGTGATACAAGCCGTCGTCGTGACCGGCGTGCGTAATCTAACGGGAAATCAACGAGGACCGCGAGATCGGCAGGAAAACGATTAACACATGAGTGCCATCTGCCTGATGAAAAGTGGTATGATGTTTGGCTAGGCTTTATAGCGCATTTGAAGAGTTCTGGTCTCTGTAGTATTCACTGTTTCCGTTTTATTATGAGAAAGAGCGTTGTTTCCATTTGCTCCCAGATCTTGTGTTCTTCGCCATTCGACCTTCTACTCCCACCCAGTGTTAAACATTTTCTCTTACCATCGAAAGTGTTCGAGAATGTTCCAAAGTGAAGTTGAACTACAATAAGAACTACTGTACCCATAAGGCTTTGCAGGAAATGATGTCATATCTGTACGTGTTCATTTGGATTGCTATGGTAACATTGCTGATAAGAATTGAATATATACTGTTTCCATCATATGTTACTTTGAGAGAACTTCATACTTTTTTTGGCTTGTCTGTGGGTTATTGGATTTAACTTGCTTTCTCCCCCATAATACTGAGTCTCACAAGCGCTCCGGTTCAGGGAAACATTGAGCTATCTATTATGCATTAGGATTCAATAAGATACTGCACTTTTTCACCCTCAGACGTGTATTTTGTAAAGTAAGTGGAATAACTTAAGTACTGACACATTTCCATTGCTGACACATGGCAAAGGCCAGTTCTGGGTTAGTATGGGTGTTCCACTGTGCAAAGAGGAAACTTCTTCTGGTTGAATCAATATGTCTGTTGATGTCAATGGCCCATGGGCTCTGTGCCATTTGATGATGTTTGGCTCATATATCTTCTGTTGATCAGCTTCAACCAAGGTGGAAGGAGGTGGTGTTAGAAGGATGTGTTTGTTAGAAAGGAGGTGGTGTTAGTAGAAGTTGGTGGGAGCTGATCTTCAGTAGACATAATGTGAATTCGTTCACTCCTGCTGGTACTTGGCTCCTGCCATGTACTGTATACAGGGGACTTCAATTCCCAACAAAATGTTTGGACTTACAACCACCACTGTCGTTTGACCCAAAAGAGACCCCAAGCTTCTCTGTACAATGGAACCTATACCAGAGGTCAGAGCTGGCATGTGCTGCCTGTCAGCAATGGAAATGCATCAGCACCTCAATCATGCCACTTGAGCTGTTCACAAAAGAAGACTTTTGTAGATGCTGAAAGTTGGGAAAAGTGCAGTGCAGAATTGTTTTGGAATAGATGGGCGATGGGTCAATGATGAGGTTTTATTATGAAGAGCCATTTGAAATTCAACCACTCATTAAATCAGACTAAACGGCTGTTTATGGACACGATGCCCAATCGATCCTATGTTATTAACAACAGCTAGCAAGGTGATGCAAACGGTGAGTAGCGTTGTTACTCGATCTATCAATATGACTGTAAGGAAAGTGACTGCTGACGATCAAAGGCAATGGCGAAGAGCGCAACTATTGTTTGGTATCGTTTAATTGACGGCCATCATGGGCAACAGGGTTTTATTTGATATTTTATCTTTTATCTGATTCATCTTTTATCTGGAAACCTTGTGCAGGGGAGCTCCGGAGAGCTGTAGTTGGAGTCCCTAACCGATGCCGAAGTGGTGGGTGGAGGTGAGATTGAAAACCAGCACTGTGTTCCTAGTGGAATTACTCATACTAGGAACACAAGTAAGATAAAACAATCAAATGTGTAAAGCAGTTAACAATTAACAGTACCATGAGTTTTATGTGTGGGATATATCTTTAACATTCAAAGTGTGGCTGAACACGCTCTTATGCGGTCCTGAAGGCATGTGAGTGTGCAATGTGTGAGAGTGGGTGAGTGTTGTTGTATGGGGTTGTGAAAGGGAAAAGGGAGAGGGAGATGGGTAGAAGTGGTGGAACTGCTTCCAATGGAAGAACCTTCCCCCAAACCGGGTTGCGAACATGGCGCCCCTGCAGAGCCTAAAGGATGCAGGGAACATGAAGTCATCACTCTGCCCTCTAAGAGGGTGCGCCACAAACGCTACCTGTGATCCGAAAACCCTAGCAGAACATGTGGACTTCGAGTGAATTGACACCGTGCTCTTCCCTCCGGCCGGAGAAAGGCAAACTGACAACGGGAGAGGGCTTCGGACCCCCCCGTATCTGCCCCCGAGCAAGCACGTGGGTCCCCCACCCACCTGAGTGGGCAGAAGATCCACGGACGGCACGTCGGACCGAGTAACGAGGAAGGCGCCGCACCCCATTGGCAACCCATCTGGGCAAAGGCTTCAGTTCACCACCATCCTAGACAGACTCCCCGGTGCCCCGAACATGGACCACCTGAGTGGCCCGCGCCGTGAGCACCAGTGGAGCGGCCCGTCAGCCCGTTCGACGGGCCCTTAGACCCCTGGGTGCAACCGCGCGTCCCGGCCCGCGTCCCTATTGGGACGGCGATTAGCGCACCGTCCTGGTGGCATGATGTTGTAACTTGTTACGGCTTCCAAAGAAGACTCGTGACATCTGGAGAGTAAGCCGTTACCCTCACCCGTGGTACGGCCGGTCGGTCGGTATCCACCAGGACACATAGTGCCTGGTGCAGAGCCGGTTCCAACCGGTCGGTCGGTATCCAACAGGACACATAGTGCCTGGTGCAGAGCCGGTTCCGACCGGTTGGTCGGTATCCACCAGTACACATAGCGCCTGGTGCCCGGTTCCGACATAGGCCAATGGGATAGGGTGACCCTCTCGTCTGTATTTAAGGGGACGGAGCAATGCTACGACACCCCAGCCGCAGAGACTAGGTCTCTGATTGAGAAGTTCACCGCCTTAACGACCGGCCGCCGCTCCGTCGGGACGGGCCGCGCAGCACACGCCCAGGGGTTCAATTTCCGTAGCGAGCCTCGGGTAGCCGAAGCTCCCACGGGACTACGCCCGCCCGTCAATTCCTGTACGTTTCCACCCACCGAAGTGGGTCCCCAGAGACATCCGAACAAGGAGCACAAGGCAGATCAATCAGATAAAAGAACCTGGCAACGGCAGGTGTCAGGAAGTCAAGTAGACGATACCCACTGTTTTCGTCACTCCTGACTTTAACTAATGACTTCATCAACAACTCTTTTTTAGGACTAAGACTAAAACTGACAAGCTAAAATAGTCTTTTCAGGATGTTGACTAAAACTAAACTATCATGAATTGAAATGACTGAAATGTGACTAAAATGAACAAGCCTTTCGTCCAAAAGATTAACACTGACTAAATCTAAGAAATACCTGCCAAAAACAACACTGGTTGCTTTTGTGAGGAAAAATAAGCAACCAGGTCTAACATCAGAACACCAACTGCACCTTAACCCTAATAAATTAAAAATCACAACATTTTGTCCAAAAGATAAGACTCACTAAAAAAAAACTGCCAAAAACAACACTGATGATACCTGATGCTAAGTGAAGACTTACTTCAGACTGACTCATTTCCTCCCGTTAGAAATCCATCCTCCCGACGATGACTATTAGGTCTTCTCTGGCTGTCTGGCTCGACAGGAGGACTGGAAAAATAAAATGAAAATAATGACATCACAAGTTCTACTTTATAATGTTACTAAAATGTTACAGATTTTCAAAGGATGCTAGTACCTTCTATAAATATCTTTTGTCCCCAAATGTCTCAAGATTTGCCATTGACCACTTTAAGTTCATGCTGATCAAATGTCCACTAAAGTTTGTTCCTGGCCGTCTCAAGTATGGCATACCACATAAAGGGAAACTTTAGGTCATAAATAAAACAAAATCCACTAACCAATCACAGGCAACTGGTATTGTGATTGTGGTAATTCTGCAACACGTGACATAAATTAAACATCAAAACATTACACACTATTGGCATTGAAGGGTAGATCTAACATCATATTTTAAACCAGCAAATCGTCTGACCAATCACATGTTGGTGGGCATGGCCAGTAAGAGACCAACCACATGATGTACCTATGTCAAATGTCTGTTAACATGCATTGCTGTACGATGACCTGAGCGCCCCTATTTTCAACGTGAAATTAGGGGCGTGAGAAAGGGGGGGGGGGGTAATTATTTTCACAAAACTCTAGGCTATATTGCATTTAGAGTGGTATTCACCTTTTAGATCAAATATTTCAACGTGAAATTAGGGGCGTGAGAAAGGGGGCGGGGGTAATTATTTTCACAAAACTCTAGGCTATATTGCATTTAGAGTGGTATTCACCTTTTAGATCAAATATTTCAACGTGAAATTAGGGGCGTGAGAAAGGGGGTGGGGGTAATTATTTTCACAAAACTCTAGGCTATATTGCATTTAGAGTGGTATTCACCCTTTAGATCAAATACAGTGTAGTGGTTGGTGATGCCTACCATATGGTAACAGTCCATGGTCACACTCATGCCAGGCAGCCGGGGGTTCATAACACTTGAAGTCCATGGAACTGCAGAGAGGGAGACAAAGGATCTCCAGGGAATATCACCCCGGATGATGAGTTAGTGACAGGCCTTTACTGCACAGTGTTTAGAGCGCTCATTCTGTGGGTTCAGTGATTTATAGATTATATACTGTAGATAATCATCTAATAAGAATAAACAAACTGTCTTGAGATCATTGTCATGGAGGTCTCTCTGTATCATTCAGTGAATATTTAACTACTTCACCAGCAGCAATATTAGTGTTTTTTCTCAGTCAGTTGATGCATCATACCCATGAGTGGCCGGGATGATTTGTTTATATGTTTATATACACAGTTCTCATGAGGCGAAAATGAAGGCCCGGTCCCACCCTAGCCTACTCGGCTCGGCACTGACTATGACTATTACCATAATGTTTCACCACAAGATGATTCAATATACTGAGAGGTTGTGTGAGATAACAGACTTGACACCAAAATAACGGTTTAATGTAACTCAAGGTTGGCTGTTAACACAATGACTGCGGCTTGCCTCGAAAGTGGTGGCGATTAGAGGTTGAAATTGTCATATCTCACGTCAAATATTTTTGACATTTCAGTGAATGTAACACCAGGTGAATGCTTACATTCTGCACTTTAATACCCCCTCCCAAAAAAGTCCCATTTTCAGTCACATGTCATTTGCAGATCAACCAACAACCAATATGGAAGAAGGTGGTGTTAGTACAGTAGGTGGTGTTAGAAGGAGGTGCTCTCATAAGGTGATATAAGGAGGTGCTATAAGAAGGTGTTGGTGGAAGGTGATCTGCAGCAGACAATATGCTAATGAGAATTCATTCACTCCTGTATGTGCTCCTGCCATAGAGGAGACTTCAATTCAATAATATTAATGAATGGCTCAGTATACACCTATACCCTCAGCCCTATTATTGCACACAGCCCAATGTATTTTTATTTAGTCTCTTGACTAAAAGTCAAGATTTTTAGTCTCAATCTTAGTCTACAAACCACTAAATGTATTTGTCTAGTTTTAGTCAACATAACTGTATTTGCACTTGCGCTACTTTTTTGATCAGCATCTAACCTAAAAATATTTCACATTTTCTGTCATCCTTTTGATCCCAGGAATGGAATTTTGATTGAATCTGCAAATGTATTTGGAATCATAACAAGTCACAGAAATATTGATGACTTGATTGTACAGGTGTTCTGCTGGGCAAATCTGCCTGACGCGCCTCCTACGGCGCCTATTTTCAAAACAAAGTGACTTGTCTTCACTTCCACTAGTCCCTCCCTGTTAGTTTAGTATTGTTTTTTATTAGTTAAATATTTAGTCTTATTTTTAGTTATCAAACTTTGTATCTAGTTTATATCTAGTTTTGTTGACAAAATTGTCAGTATATTCATTAGTTTTAGTTGTTGCAGCTAATTTTATTTCTGTTTAGATTTTGTTTGAAGTTCACAACACTGCGTGCACACGACCTCGCCCTGCTTCTCCCCCTCAGGGTGTCTTACTGGGTTTATGCTTTGGATATTCAAAAATACCAGATCTACAGGCTCACAATGCATCTCATCACAGCACATTGTGAGCTTGGAGATCTGATATTTTTGAATAGACCAAATAGTCCAAAATAATTTTATGCATTTGAAAACAAGTTGTAGGCCTACTCACCGATGTTTCTCCATACAGCTTCTGTGTTGATGTTCTGTCTTGTCTGCGCAGTCGGTCGTTGATGCTCTGTCTGAACAGGAGTAGCAAAGACACTGAGTGAGGTTGTCCATGAACGGTGTTTCCTACACACAAAAAAGATAAAAGATACAGGTAAAACATTCAACTTGAACCCTTGAGTTTTCAATGTAATGAATGGGCGTGGGAGAACGGACTTATTGCCAAAATAGTATTTCAGGTTGGCTGTTAACACAAAACAGTGTCCCTCAAAAGTGACAAGACGGCTTCCAAATCGTATAGTAAGTATAAATAACAAGGCTAACAGGCCTTTTCTAAGCTTTGGGTATGTATTTTTTCCAAATAGTTTTGGAATATTTTCCATTTTGCATGATCAAAAAGCATTTACTCCAGTCACATATGTCTTCTGCAGATCCACTTCCACCAACATAGGAGATGGTGTTAAAAGGATCTGTTATAAGAAGGTGGTATTAGGAGAAACGAGAAAGTATCAGAAGAAGTTGGCGTTAGCTGAACTGCAGCAGATATGATAATGTTTGGGTAGTCCTCAATGCCAATTTATCTCAGCAACATTGTGCATGTATGTTTTGTATTTTCTTTTGTCTCTTTTGCCTCTGATAGTCTTCTGACTATACTTTACATTGTGATAAACCAGGAACGGGCCTGGAGACTCTACAGAAGATAATCAGCATGTCAGTGGCCAAGGACCCCCTCTAAAGCGGGTTTCTGCAACTCAAGGGAGTATCCTCTAGTGAAATCTCTAAATAAAAATATATTGCATGCATGCAGACCTCCTCTCACCCCGCTTCTCTCCCTCGGGATGGCCTACTGGTTTCATACTTTGGCTATTGACAAATAGATATATATATATAGACCGATAATGTGTCTCTCAGCACACGTTTTCAAATCCATACATTTCTCAAATATCACAAATCCATTGTGATTGAGTTGGTAGGTACTCACTTATGTTTCTCCATCCAGCCTGGATTGTTGGTGATCAGAACCATCAGTCTTATCTGCACAGAGGGACGTTGGTGCTCAGTCTGTCCATCTGTGAAGGAGTAGCAATAAGGACATTGAGCGATGCTGTCCATAAATTGTGTTTTCTACACACATACAATAAAAAGATAATATACTGGTTCCACAGATTCACCTTAAACTAAAGGCCTCTAATTATGCAGATGAATTCATCTTCTTGCAAGGAAATTCAATTCAAATCACTATATAACAAATTAACAACTTTAATTCAATGTATCTACACATACATATTTGGACAAGATCCCTTTAAGAGAAGTACAGATTGTTAGCCCTCATAGTGAAATATAAGCAAACAAACAAACAAACACACACACACACACAGCATTCAAATCATTAAAAGATCAAACAATAAAACTAGCCTTTATTTGAAATGGTGGTACTGCTGCTCAATCAATTTGAGATCAAGGGCATTAATAAACTAAAATTTAAATACACAACAAGACAGGTGTAGAATTAAGATCAAATAAAAACAGCCAGCATTAGCCTTCAACAAACATTTCAGCCTACCATGCTTTTTTGGCAAAATGGCGGCCAGTCTTCTTCTACTTCTTTTTGTTTTACTGCAGTTGGAACACAGATTTTGGTGAATTACCGCCACCTTGTGACCAAAATCAAAATCCGTGTACTTGAAGGGATATTTCAATTTCAAAAAAACTATTGGTCATTTTATGGTCTAGTCTCATGTGAATTGTGAACACCTCAGACAGTTTATAAGTTACTCCATTCAGTATTTAGATATTTGATGTTAATTTTTGCTGCCTCGCTCCCCTCCTATACCTACAAACCCAAGAATACAACTTAAAACTCTTTAACCATGATAGATTCATCAAAACACCCAGAGTTGCAGGTGCGCATGGGGGGTCTCAAAAGCGACATTGAGGGGTAAGAAACTGGGCGCTGAAGCTGCTGTTCATGCAGCCTGAAAGAGGGACAAGCTGGACTTTAAATACATTGCGCGGCGCAGAACATATCAGCTGTTTCAAAGTATTGTACAGTAACAACTAAATTACTGCTCGATCTACTGTACGATCTACAGTAAAATATAGGGATTTGTCCCTATTTGTTGTCCTTGTCCCCATTATCTATTACCGTAGAGGAGCCGCCACTAGGCTGGCCTCGTGAAGTGAACGGAGTTTGCGTAACTCTGTCTATACTCCGTGATCATGTTGAGCTGCACCTCTCGTTCTTATGACAGCGACTGGAGGAGTGGTTTGGAGGAAAACTGTTCTGAATTGCTATTATTGTTGTTGAAGCACAATTAACATAACCTGATGATTATATATTTCAAGGACGACAGATCACAATAACAATCCTCATCTTTTTTTTCTCCATATTGGGATAAAAACAGCATTTGAAAGGTTGATGGTGCGTTCTTTACAAGTGGGTGAAGTTGGAACTTTTCTGTTGCATCTTATGAGAGACAGTTGGATTCTTCTGCAGACAGTTTGCTGGTGTTTACCAGTGTGACGTCATCTATTAAGGCGTGTTCATCTTAACATCAGATTCATGTTTGCCTGAAAAATGAATCTGACAAGAAAGATGTTGTTGTGGGAATGTTATACTTGACCTTTTGGAATTTAGGTGATCAGTGAAGGAAAACGTGTTTTCACCCGTGCTGAACCCTACAACCTTTTGAAGGCATGATCATTGATCATATCCTCTGTGCTATACAGAGACATATGAAAGATCCTGTGGGAATGCATAAGTTGCATTCCCAGCAAAAGTTGACATATGTTTCAATCATGGGCTTCAACCAACAACCTTTGATATTCAACACAAGGCCATATCCTCTGCGAATCTTATTCTTGTCCTTAATTGAGTTGTTTAAAGGGGAATTCCACCCATTTTCAAGAAAATCCTGAGAGGACACAAATGTGAACCATTTGTACCCTCTCAGGAAAAAGAGGTCTGAAAGAAAAATCAATTAACATGGTGAAATACATCTTGATGATGTCATCAGATGTATTTCACCATGTTAAGGAAATACAGAATTGGGACTTTTTGTCCACACAACATCTCTAAGGTAGGCTATATTAATGACATATTAAATGTTGAAAATGGGTAGAGTTCCCCTTTAAGTATTATGTTGCTTCTGTTTGTAGAGCAGGGGTCTCACCAGGGGGTCCTCAGAGACACTACACACTGGGCTGCCAAATCTTTGAATGGAATGATATAGGTCTTTTTGTGTGTGTGTTTGTGTGTCTATGCCAGGGGCCCATGGGCCGTTACAGTCCACGGAGCGCCTCCCTAAGTATTAAAACAATCTTCATAAAGGTTACAGGTATGGGACTTGCCCTATGAAGTGTGAAACTACCATGATTTCAGCAGTCCTTTAATCATATTGCAGGACCCTTTGGGATTTTTGGAATCACATTGACAATAGATCCATTGGTTCCATTGGCTTCCATTTGTACTATCTCAGTTTCTCGCCCCCTAGTGGCAAAAAGGGAGTTAAATTGACATTGATTTCATGACAAAAATATTCTAAATAATTAATGTTAATAAATTGAGTTCCCAGATATGAATGGTGTTAAATGAGAACCATTATACTATGTATGTCAAACGGGACATTCTTCAAATTAAAATGTTGATAATCACTCAGAACACTGCTATGAATTTTCAAAGGGGTTTTTCCCTGAAACTCCAGATATCACCACAAAAACATCACACAACTAGGATTGTTTCAGAAGCAACTGGAACCCGAGTCCATGTGTCTGTGGTGTGATACAGGGTCCATGTGTCTGTGGTGTCTGTGGTGTGATACAGGGTCCATGTGTCTGTGGTGTCTGTGGTGTGATACAGGGTCCATGTGTCTGTGGTGTCTGTGGTGTAGGGTTGCCACATGTGTCTGACAAAAATCCTGGACATTTTGACCATTCAATTGGCGGCCTATTATTGGCGGCGATTATCGGCCTTTTGGTCAGAAGCAACCCAGAAATATATCACACTTTTACACTGAAATGTTACTGCTCTCATTATTGTATTACTCTTCTACATATCAGATTAATAATGAGGCTACTAACTTAACCATTAATTTCCAACTCTTTCTGGAGCAGTCCAGTTTTCATTTTGCTCATCTCAGTTATCTTTAGACAAACAGATTTAGATTCAGGAGTTTTTCCACTAATTTTGGCGGTGGGGGGGGGGGGGGGGGGGGGGGGGGGTCTGGAAAAGAGCTAACTATAGTGACAAATGTGCCAGTTGGCCACACTGGTACGTACAGGCACGTTTTGGCCATGTAAAAAATAAATAAAATACTTTAATTTGATGATGAATATTTTAACTCTTGAGAGTGTAAAAATGAAACCAAATGGACCCGCAAGGGTCCATTTGGTTTCATTTTTACATTCTCAAGAGTTACATCTGGTTAACCAACTTTCCATCATTTAGCCTGGGGACCAACTGGAACTTTCTCAAGGACCACCAGAAAAATAATAAAATACTTTTGACCATGTATAAAATCCGGGACATTCCAAGTGTCCAGGATTTATTTTATTTTTTCCTGGACAGACCATGAAAATCCGGGACGTGTGGCAACACTACTGTGGTGTGATGCAGGGTCCATGTGTCTGTGGTGTCTGTGGTGTGATACAGGGTCCATGTGTCTGTGGTGTCTGTGGTGTGATACAGGGTCCATGTGTCTGTGGTGTCTGTGGTGTGATACAGGGTCAAAGTCAGGATTCATGTAGCCTATAGGTGTTTGTCTCTCAGCAGAGTTTCCATCATCAGGTCCAAGGTCATCTGTAGTAGAGACATTTCCAAATACTAGAGTACTATAGAGATGCGCAGTGACGTCACCGCCCCGGTTCGGAAGTCTTTTCCCCATTCATTTTTCTCATAGACTTTTCGAAAATAATTTATATCAAGACGATTACGCCGCGGACAAAGCCAACTCGAGTCGTGACGAATCATGATGACACACGCAAACTTTTGGGACAATAAAATAATTTCTAAGATGAAAAACGAAACAAAAAGTCTTGTATCATGCCGTTTTCTACTTCTTCCTAATTATATATTATACGACGATATTGTGTTTGTTGTCATGATTTGTCACGACCCGAGTTGGCTTTGGCCGCGGCGCAATCGTGTTTTTATTAACCATTTTCGAAAAGTCTATGAGAAAAATGAATGAGGAAAAGACTTCCGGAACCGGGGCGGTGACGTCACTGCGCAACTCTATAGTGCTCTAGTATTTTATAGTACACACACACAGTGTGTGTACTATAAAATACTAGAGCACTATAGTATATAGTACACACACACTGTGTGTGTGAGTGTGTGTGTGTGCCGGGTCTTAATTTCCAGCCCAGTTGAGACCTTTAAGCCAGATTACTATGCAAGCCAGGTTGAAATGTCTGTGCGTGTATGCGTGTATCACACACTAATGGGGACAAATCAATGTTACGAATTTTCAAACAAGAATTAATACTCATTTATTACGAATAACCAATTTGCACTATGTACAGAAGTAGCAGATCAAAGAGATATGATGTGAGAAAGGAAAGATTTTTTGCAAGATAATCGAATACAGTAAACACTAACAAGAAGCAAAATATTGAGAGTTCCAAGTAACATCGATCCATGTTTTGTAAAAGAAAAATCTTCCCAGGCTTTTCCATCATGGCAGTACGGTATCAGTTATCACAACATTTTACTTCAGTATCCTGATTCTGGACACAGGAACATCACTACACAAAACCACTTTTAGTCTAGTTTTTGTCGACTAAATATACAATAGTAGTCAAGTAAAAGATATTTTGGCGGTCCTAATGTCGCCGTAATGGCAGATTTGATGGTATGAGATAGATCTAGATAGATCATATCAAATATATATGGAAACAAACAATCCAAAAGCAAGATCAACTATTTTCAAAGTGCAACACTTGAGCGTGGTCATACAGTTTGCGTTCTAGTTCGCTAGTCCCTCCCAAGCCTTTAAGTATTTATTTATTGATAAATCTGTTAATATATTTAGTCTTAATCACCAAAAAACAGTTATTTGCTTCTTATTTTGGTTGTTTTCACCGGTGACATAATGCAAATGTCAACTAACACGCTTCATTTTTCAACACATATACAATGAGCCTATTTCACAGCCAGCACGCGCTGGCCTCTAGTGGGGATACTGGGGGGGTCTCACGAGAAGTCGGGCCGCCGCGAAGTCGGACCAACCGCGTCAGTTCTCGTGAGACCCCCCCACTATCCCCACTAGAGGCCAGCGCGTGCTGGCTGTGAAATAGGCCCATTAGGAGATTTTAGTATGCACATACAGAAATCTAAATGTTCCTTTTTAAATATGATATTAATTATTTGATGTCTGAGTGCATTTCATCAGATCATTGGCATAGGAATGCGTAAAAAAAAAAAAAAAAAAAAAAAAAACGTCAAAAACTCCACACAGGCCGGTTCCCTATTTCCTTCACAGGTGTTACCGATGACACCAGATACTCCGTTACATTTAGTATAAATAAAAGTGGTTCTTTTTAAATTCAAGACCGCCATAACTCTGAGTGCACACATGGAAATAAGTGGTTTCCAACTGCGCATGCAAACCAAAATAAGTAATTACACTTCAGAAATGCTGGAAAAAAAAAGACTACCAGTATTTACAAGTGACTTTACAGAACAAGTCAAAGTACTTTTGTAATGACCAAACATGGAAGAGGTACCCCTTGACATGGGGCTCTACTAGCCGGTAACAAGGTGAAAATACAATATACATTTTTTTTTTTAGACTTTTGGTCAACAAAGATGTTGATAGAACTTAATGCAGTGCAGTCCATTGTGCTCACAACCTATTCGGTCAGGTACAAGTCCACTTCCGCTGAAATGTATTGGGTTTTTTTTTTTTGTTTCCTTCCTGCACATAATCCACAGAGTATAAAAATCTCCTTTTGATGCCCAGGGCAGGAAACAGGGTCCGTCACCTATTCTGGGCCCCTGAGCCATAGCTTAAATCACACTGCATGATCCTGATTTGATGTCACCAACGTGTCATCATCCCTCCACCGCTATGCTGCGTCACATCATTTGGAGCCACGCCCACCCCTAAAGGTTACCTCCCACTTCTAGGCCACCATGGCTAACGATATAGAGATGCGCAGTGACGTCACCACCCCGGTTCCGGAAGTCTTTTCCCCATTCATTTTTCTCATAGACTTTTCGAAAATAATTTATATCAAGACGATTACGCCGCGGCCAAAGCCAACTCAGGTCGTGACAAATCATGACAACAAACACAATATCGTCATATAATATATAATTAGGAAGAAGTAGAAAACGGCATGATACAAGACTTTTTGTTTCGTTTTTCATCTTAGAAATTATTTTATTGTCCCAAAAGTTTGTGTGTGTCATCATGATTCGTCACGACTCGAGTTGGCTTTGTCCGCGGCGTAATCGTCTTGATATAAATTATTTTCGAAAAGTCTATGAGAAAAATGAATGGGGAAAAGACTTCTGGAACCAGGGCGGTGACGTCACTGCGCATCTCTATAGTCCAGGCTTTCCCTTTTCATGCAACGCGGACGAAGATGAAAGCCTAGATGAGGCTACCCTTCTAGTCCAAATGTTAACATGTGAGGACCAAATGGGTAAATAATATATCCTTAAAAACCTTAAAATGAGTCCAAACATTTACTGGATTCAGAAAATAAGGATCCAGATTACAATCATGCCTGACATAATGTGCATTGTGCAATATCGTTGCAAAATTAGATCACACACAAATTCTTCAATTCTTGACAGACTAGGTTGGTATTTTGTTTGCGTGACTAGAGACCAGTATACTGTCCTTATTCTGGGGGGAACATTTGCCGCAAATAGCTGACCTAGTGTACAAGTTGTGAGCTTATATATTAGCTTTTTCCCAGTGAGTGTGGAGGACCTCCGGCCAAGAGAATATAGCATCTATAAGTGGTTAAGTTGCAATTACAGCTGAATATGATACTTTTTACACCAACCTATCAATCCTTGATTCCTTACTATTCCCTGTTTTTATAAAGTAGACTTGGGGCACCATTTTCGGTACCATCTAAACCCCTTATCTTTTTTTTTTTACTATTTTGAAAAACCTTTTGGAATAGTTCAATATGCCAATCTATTGACACATTGTGAGCTATTGAAAATGTTCTTTTCTTAATAGTTTAAAAAGGCAAAAAAGTTAAGGGATAAGGGGTTTAGCAGTGACGGAAATGGAGCCCTTAGTATGTGCCAGTGTTGATTATGACAGCAAAATGTTGACGTAGTTCAAGTCAGTCTTTTGTTTAAAAGTCAGATTTTGGAAAAGGCAGGCCTAATGTCTAATATCATAAAATGACTCGTCTTCGTTCTAATGGATCTCACAATTGACATTCATCATAGCGTCGTTTTTATTTCCTTTTTCATCAGTGAAAAAAGGCTGTGAACATTTCTCGGCGTAGCTTTAGCCGCTAGAATTCTCAGTGGTTGGTGTCAATCGAAATAAAAACAAATAACAGCCACCAACAAGCAGAGGGAAAACAAGATAAATAAAATAGCATTTTGTCTACTTACAGCCTAAGGCTAAGGGAATGAGGAATGGGACACAGTGTCCCCAAAACAGGTTTGACAAGAGCACAAATACAAATGTACAAATGTAGGCCACTTTGCAGACAACAGAGTTTCCTTCGTACGTGGACTCATGTCAGGCGATGGACACGGCCCTTTAAGTCTCTGAGTGTGATGCAGAATATGTGTGTGTGTGTGTGGTGTGTGTGTGTGTGTGTGTGTGTGTGTGTGTGTGTGTGTGTGTGTGTGTATCAATGTAGAGCAGGGGCGGATTGGCACATATTTTCCCACCGGGACAATTTGGTTAACCAGATGTAACTCTTTGAGAGCGTAGAAATGAAACCAAATGGACCCTTGCGGGTTTCATTTTTTACACCCTCAAGAGTTAAAATATTCATCATGTGAATTAGCCCAACTTAGTCTACACAACTAGAGAATGTAGAAGATTAATGGTCATTTTGAACTGTATGTTCCAGGCGAGCATCTAGCGCGTTCTAGTGCATTTTGGAAGTGCCACTAGTGCATTTTGGATCTTGTCCAGCAGCAGGCCACTAGGTGGCGCAGGCCACCGGGAAAACTCCCTGTACTCCAGATGGCCAATCCGCCCCTGATGTACAGTATGTATCTATGTAGAGAACAGAGGTCCAGTCGAAGCAGCAGTGAAGACGGGTCCAGTGTAGAGGCCTGGTCCATCTGCAGAAACCTGGGGAAAGACACACAAACCTCCATCATCAAACTATACAACAGGGATGTAAAACTCAAATACACGGAGGGCCAAAATAGAACATAATAATGTAATTGGTACAACAGCTAAAGTAATTCTCCCTAAAAAAAAAAAATCATGAATGTCCCTTAATGGCAACCACCGATAACCGATTTGCAACCGATACAAGTTTTGGTTTTAGCTAGCATGAAAATAGACATAGTGCCATTTACATGCATTAATTAATTGATTGATTGATCGATTGATCTCAAAACAAAACAAAAAAAGCCTGATAAACCTACCTCCCCCATGGCCTGCAGGGCCACAGTAGCAGCCATGGCCTTGGCATGTTTCTTGTTGGGGCTGGCTGACTGGGGCTGGTAGTCCACACCGTTCACTGTCACCTAGGAGGGCAAAGCACGCGCACACACACACAGTATGAACAGTGTCCACACCGTTCACCGTCACCTAGGAGGGCAAAATAGTGACAAATGCGCCAAGTTGGCAACACTGATGGGGTGGGTAATAGAATAAAGATGTGATGTGCAACTGTAAATCAGGCTTTAGGTTGCTATGATTGATATGAGGTTGTATGCTCAGATGTGAGATATTCAAGAGAAGGAAATGCTACATATTCACACATTTTAGTACACACACCCACACACACCTACCTTGAAGAGGAAGTTCTTGCGGTGGTCAGGGCCACTGTGGTGAACCATGACGAAGTCAGGCTGCATGATCCTCTTCTTGTTGCACAGCTCTATCAGAGCAGACACCGGGTGCTTCCCTGGACGGAGGGGCAGACAGACAGACAGACAGACAGACAGACAGACAGACAGACAGACAGACAGACAGACAGACAGACAGACAGACAGACAGACAGACAGACAGACAGACAGACAGACAGAGACACTTTCAAGCACAGTTTCTATAACCCAAGAAAAATGGAGGAACAGGAGCTCGGATAGAACAGCGTTTTATTGAACAACATCGAAGACGCAGGTGCTAATAGCCGCAAACATCTGTGGCACGATGTGCGAACGTTTATGTATACCTCAATGTTGTACATTCAGCCGGCCTTTTAACACATCGACCGTGATCACGTGTGCATCCTTTTCTGCCCCATGCCACGGCTCAAGCCAGTGGATTTGGTAAAAAAGAAAAAAAAAAAAAACTTATTTTGAAGCACCAGATCTCCTAAACAGCATGTGTGATGATGTCATGCTGTTTCTGGTGTCTTGACTAACCTGTCCTCTGACGATCTGAGCAAAAAGTTCCGGGTCAAAAGTCAGGAAGTGACGTCTAGCCCTAGTTGATTTACCCGTGCGCTCCACGACATTCAGGGGCAGATTCTCAGGAGAGGCTTTTGAATGCATTGGATTGAATGGGTGCGAATGGGACAAAAAAAAAAGTTGTCGCGGCAATTCTCTCCCAAATGGAAGTCAACAACGGGATCTTTATCAGACGATGCGCTCGGACTAATAGATGGATTAAAGAATGAAATCTACATTTTGTCGTGTTCTGCGCCTTCGTCGTGACCGGCACATGTTGTCCGGCGGTAAGAAAACAACGACCGCGGGAACGGCGGTCCGGGAGATAAGAACGTCAAGTCAATTGCAGGGCAAAAGTGACATCAATAGTCTCTGCAGGACCGCATGTGTGTGTGCGTGCGTGTGTGTGTCCTTCTCACCCATCAGATCCTTGGTGACCACCAGTCCTCCGGTCTGCTTCAGAGGTTTTTCTCCTTCAGCAACCAGACCTGGAAGAAGCACATCGTTCAACGTTAAAGAAGAAGTACAAAGAGTTACCGTAATTTCCGGACTATAAGCCGCTACTTTTTTCACATGCTTTTGACCGTGAGGCTTATACAACGGTGCGGCCAATCTATGGATTTTCCAGGTTCCAGGTGTGCTCCGCAGACTAAATGATAGAAAGTTGGTTAACCAGATGTAACTCTTTGAGAGCGTAAAAATGAAACCAAATGGACCCTAGCGGGTCCATTTGGTTTCATGTTTACACTCTCAAGAGTTATGATATTCACCATCTAAATTAGCACCACTTAATAAGTCATGTTCATTTTGGTCTAATTTTGATGTTTTGCCTCTTTTGTTTGCGAAAATCCATCCTGGAATGCCACATAACCAAAAGAAATCTTTAGTTTTGGGGTCTGTAGGGTGAATATATTGTTAAATTGTGAAAAAGTTGAAAACCACTGCTCTAACATGAAGCACCTGACTATAAGCCTGGTGCGGCTTATAGTCAGGTGCGGCTTATAAAAAGGAAAAATCAGTATTTTGCCCGAGATTTAGCTGGTGCGGCTGATATTCAGGAGCGGCTTATAATCCGGAAATTACGGTATTCTGTATGCAGACTACAGAGCCGATTGGGGGGGGGGGGGGGGGGGCAGCTGGTTAACCAGAAGAGTTAAAATATTCATCATGTGAATTAGCCCAACTTAGTCTACACAACTAGAGAATGTAGAAGATTAATGGTCATTTTGATCTGTATGTTCCAGGCGAGCATCTAGTGCATTTTGGAAGTACCACTAGTGCATTTTGGATCTTGTCCAGGCCACTAGGTGGCGCAGGCCACGGGGAAAACTCCCTGTACTCCAGATGGCCAATCCGCCCCTCTCTCGGCTGACCTTTGCGGTCGATCTTGAAGTCGATGATGATTGGCTCCACGGTTCCCTCGCGGTTCCGCCCCAGGCCCTCTCCGCTCCGCCAGCCCATCTTCCTCATCAGGAACTCCCCCACTCCCCCTGACACCGGCGCCGCACGCAGGAACTGGTCCTGGAGCGCAAGGAGCGCACGCACACACACACACACACACAGACAGACACACACACACACACAAACACAGACACAGAGAAAGAGAGGCAGAGGAAGGACAGAAGGAAAGAAAAAGAAGGCAAGACAGACAGACAGAGAGGTGAAGAAAGGTAGTGTGGTACAGTGAAGTGATGAGAGAGAGAGAGAGAGAGAGAGAGAAGAGAGAGGAGGAGAGAGAGAGAGAGCACAAAAGAGAATATAAGTGTTCGGCCCAAAGACATGTCTACCTGTCAAATACATGAATTATGTTAAAATGTCACAGGCATGATAGCACACACACACACACACACACGTACACACATACATACACTCACACGTACTCACACACATACAAACATGCACACTCATTAATGTACACACCCCATCTCCACACCTGCACTCACACAAGCACGCTCACACACAGACGTGCGTAAAGTTCATGAAAGTTTTTGCAATAAAAATCACCGCATTTCATTCAATCTGTTCTCTCTCTGTGATTGACACACACACACACACACACGCGCACAGACACACACACAGACATTAGCAGAAGGTGAAGTTAGCGTGTGTTTGGTACGTACCTAGCCCCTCCTCTCCGCCCCCTTCATCGCCCCCAGCAACAGAGAGGGGGCCGGTGTCAGCGACCCTGAAACAGTCTAGCATAGAGAGAGGTGAAAGTTCACGGGGTCACCGCGCATGATGACCGCCGCCAACTTCCACCTCCCCCTTCCCTCCCCTCCCCTCCCCGTGTAGACTGCACAGGCCCAGACCGGACCGGACCGGGCCGACCCGACCGGGGCCGGATCACAAAAACCTAAAAACCAGGCCAGCCTGAAACCAGGCCAGGCTAGATTAGGTTACAATAAACCCACACTCCTAGACCTAGACCAGACTAGACTGGATTAAACCAGACCAGGCCAGCCTAGACTTGACTTGACAGAACTGGACCGTACTGTGTAAGGTCTGATGCTGGTACTACCTCAGTAACTCCCTTTCCCCACCACTACACTACAATGCTCTCTCATCTCACTCATTTATACATTTTCCACTGCATAGAACTGGACTCAGGTTTTTTTTAGTATACAATCGGATCCTTCAGTGTTCTGTAGGCCAGTGCCGGTGTGTCAGTTTTGGATGAAATCAAATTAACCCTGAGATGGCATCAACAAGCAGATGTTCTAACGGCGGAATGGTCCTCGTTTTAAGTTGTGATGGCTGGTTTTGTACCCTAAGGACTTGATTGTGATTACAAAACATCATGGCTGGAACAGCGCACTGTAGAATGCTCCATGACTGGGAAATTTTATGCTGACAAACAGAGGATTGAGTTTGAATCCTGTGAGAGTCAAACATTAATTTATGTCGTATGAATGTGGCACATGTTTACTCGTGTGGTTGCATTCATAAAACTAATTGTTGGACATAAATACTAGACAGTCACAGGAAGAAGGCGAGTGAATGTCTTCAATTAAAACAACAAAACATGCAATGCCGGGTCTAATCGAAAATCAGATCAGTAGACAACAATAGACACCACATTTCAAGTTAATCTGATCTCATGTTAAAATGGGACACCGGCCCTTATGGGCCTACTGAAGCCAATTCTGTCTGGAAATTATTTCAATTCCACCTGTACAGCCCAACAAAAAAAACAACTTATTTTCAGTGAAAAAAATGTGGGAATTCATAACAATTACAGCTAGTTACAAAGGTTTGTTAACAGCATTCAAGAGCTCACATGCATTTGTGGAATTTGGCTAAATTGTACTGGTAATTTAGCTAAATTGTACTAATTGTACTACTCTCTGGCCCATCACTAAATCATGTACTTTGCGGGTTGCTAAAAACGAGTAAAGTTGAGTCGGTTCTACGCAATAGAAAAGTGACATTAATTACTAGTCCGGTGATCCCTGTCTCAGCAGCCATTTTACAGGACAAAGAAATATCTAAAGTATATACTTACTAATTGATTTCTTTGTATTTATAGAGCAACCAGCATGTTGGCACACGATAATACCTAGAAATGGAATTAAGTTCAGTTGGGTTGACCTGTCCAAAATGGCAGCTGTGAAAAAGGAACCACATTGTAATCCTCCTCCCAGGAGGTGTGTCACTTTTGGTCGACCAGTCCAACGTTAAACCCCATCAGACCAGAGAAAACCGTCATCATCCCCACAGATCCATACATGACATATCCAGGGACGGACCTGTTAGCAAGGATTGCTGCCTGCAGTGCCTCTGCTCACCCCGCCTTCATCCTATCATTAATACGACAACTGCCCAGCTTTAGGATCGTAAACCAACCGTTGTCTGCCGCGCCTCCTATGGTATAAAACACCAGAACCGCATACTGCAAACATCATACGTTTTATTGATACAACAGTAGATTATATGATTATATGGCCAAAAGCGGGGCCCAACTGGAATATAATGGCGGTATGCATCGTCACATAAGCAAGGGAAGCAGATTTTGTGTTAAAATAGCCTCTAAAGGACACGTGCACTCGGCTAGCCTGGCCTAAACTGAAATGATTTTGGCCTAGAGGGGCGGGGACCCCGGCCGGTAGATTTGATTGGCTCTCACCAACATGTCGCCAACCCCTGCCCCACCGTGGATAACCAATTAGTCCAGGCTTTCCGTTTTTCCCCAACGCGGACGAAAATGAAAGCCTGGGTGTCGAGGCCAGCACTCGGCAGGCATCGATTCTGGCTCAACGTTCCGCCCCGCTGGATAACAAGGTGATGATGTGGGGATGAGGAGCGGATTCTGTGTCTGGATTTAAGACTTACTCTGCCGCCTCGTTCCTTCCTTCCTTCCTGTGCCTTCCCTGCCTCACTCTGTTTTATCTCTCTCAGAGCCTCCCCCTCCCCCTCCCAGACCTCCCCCATTTCTGAGGAGAGGGGCTCCAGAGAGAAGTGGCAATAGAGCGGCCCCCGCGCCTAGCGGCGGTCAGCCCGCAGCGCAGCCGTACAGCCGTACCTGCTTTGGCGAGAACACAGTGAGACATCTGCATTGGTCAGCGCCATCTTTAACGTGGAGCAACCCAGAGCCGCACGGAGACAGAGTTTCACCTCAGGAGGTCTGAGCCTAAGAGTCCAATAGTATATACACGTGGCATTTTGTAGTGGCGTTTTCTTTTGGTCAAATGCCCAAAACGGATTGGTTTGTTTTCTTTTGTGACATCGCAACCTAGACGTACTTAATCTAGGTGTTTCTCGACTAAAACGACAAATTATGGAAGTTACTCGACAAACCAAACCCAAACGATCCTTCCCTTGAAATCCACCGCCGCCCATTAGTCATCTATTTTCATTTTGACAATGGACAAACCATTTGAAACGGAGAAGAGTATAGCCTTTAGATACGTTATGTGGCGTTAGGGTTTGGTTTGGGGAGCGGGGGGTGGGGCTGGCTGACCATATCGACGGTGACAACTCGCTCCATTGTGCGGCTCTGGGTGCAAGACGAACTGGCAGTGAGCAATGCAGGCGCCTGCAGCGTGGAGCGGACAGCTGGGAGATGAAGTGAAAGAATGTGGATGAGGAGTGGATGTGGCTAAGATGCATCTGCCTCTGCTTATATTAAGTAGGTGGGTAGTCGACTGTGTACATAATGACTTATTTTCTATCAATTACACATATTTGCAAGCCAATACATTTATGCGTCTCCTACTGACCAATGACCATCACATTTTTGGCTTGGGAATGCTACATAAACCAACCCAAACATCTTGGGGTGAACGACTCCTTTAAAGGGGTACTTCACCCAAAAAAAAACTTTTGGTCATTTTATGGTCTACTCAGCCTCATGTGAACACACCAGACAGTTTATAAGTTACTCCTTTCAATATTTAGATATTTGATGTTTAGTTAGTTATATTAGTCTGCCAGACCCAAACCCATTATAACTTAAAACTCCATTTTAACCATGACAGATTATTCGAAAACAACCAATCTTTTTTCTGGTGATTGATATTGTCCTCCTAATACGTGAGAGGGCTGTGGAATTTCATTTACAGTTTTTATTTATTTTTAAAATATTGTTTTATTCATTTGGGTGGGCATTCCCAAATATGGAGGGGGCTACATTTAAAAAAAAACAATATTTTCAAAATAAATGAAAACTGTAGATGCAATTCCACTGCCCTCTCACGTATTAGGAGGACAATATAAGTCACCAGAAAAAAGATGGGTTGTTTTCGAATAATCTGTCATGGTTAAAATGGAGTTTTAAGTTATAATGGGTTTGGGTCTGGCAGACTAATATAACTAACTAAACATCAAATATCTAAATATTGAAAGGAGTAACTTATAAACTGTCTGGTGTGTTCACATGAGGCTGAGTAGACCATAAAATGACCAAAAGTTTTTTTTTGGGTGAAGTACCCTTTAAGAGGATGCATAGTGCTATAGTTACTGGTTGCACAGACTAACAAAGGTATATAACTGTCAGTAGGACTTTATTTTTTTCGTGTGTGTGAATGGAATCCACCTTGCTTTGTATGCCGAGTGTGAGAGAAAGAACATGTGACAAATGGATCGGTTTGTACGCAGTGAGAGAGAGAGCGTGTGTGTGTGTGTGTGCAGTACCTTTTTGAGCCAGGCCTGGGGCCCACTGTTGGACAGCTCCTCAGAGCTGAGGACCTGAGCTCCAGTGGAGCCTGTGAACAGTCCAGGGATGGTGTTGGACTGGGCCCACGCGTCCACCTGGGGGCGCCAAAAACACTCAGCATCATCATGCAACGACATGGAGAGCAGGGCTGCCCAAAAAGGTAGATGGTGATCTACCAGTAGATCACACAGGCCTTGCAGGTAGATTACACATGACTAAAATGTATGGATCTGTAACTCTTGAGAGCGTACGGGTCCATTTGGTTTCATTTTACACTCCCAAGAGTTAAACTTAAAGGTAGGGGAAGTGATTTCACTTTTCCCACAATAAGAGCATGCTCAGACTGGCAAATAGTATTTCTTCTGACCCCTCACATGTCCTGAATGAAGAATACCAGCTGTTGCCATCCATGAGGCGGTTCAGAGTTCCTAAATTTAGGAAAAACAGATTAAAGAACTCTTTTGTACATCAGTCTGTCCTACTTCTAAACCAGAATCGTTAAATCCAAGGTCTTGTTCGTCATGTCCTGCTCTTTGTTTTGTTTTTGTTTTGTTTTGTTTTTTCTGTCGTTGTCTGTAATGAATGACAAATGGACCCTTGCGGGTCCATTTGGTTTCATTTTTACACTCTCAAGAGTTAAAATATTTATCATCTGAATTAGCACCACTTAATTAAGAAGTTTACACTGTTTTGTTGGCAAAATACGGCCTGGAATTGTGGACAAAACCAAAAGAACTCTTTAATTTTTTGTGACAGTGATAATATGACATACCTGCTCCTGTGCGCGGCTCAGCATGCAGATGGCACTGACGTCATATGGGTTCTCTGCCAATCGCCTCTGGGCTTTGATCCTCTCGGTGACGGCCTGTGAGATGTCCACGGGCTGGGGGGGGGAGAAAAGAAAGGTCTTGAATAAAGGACATTGGTTTAAGAAAGTGGTTCCTATAGTGTATGTAGTTATGTAGCAGAATCTAGTTTACTGAATGTTTGGGATGGATTTACTAATGCTTGGGATGGATTCAGAAGCATAAAAAAAACCCTAGTTTGACATGTCACATGTGCTTCTTTATTATATTTTTTTTTATTATATTAATTATTACAATTTTATTATATTAATTATTATATTTTTAATTATTACATTATATGGGATGTTATGGGTAAATATTTTCTGGGCAAAAATGTAAACCACTTTTGTCATGTTCCATAGGGTTCATAGAACAGAAAAAACATGGTTTACAAAAATCTTCACGAAACGTTCACTTAAATACACAATGACATGCACTACTACTGTCAATGTGACCACTGTATAATAATGGATTGCATTTTTATAGCGCTTTTCTATGCACAGCGTGTATACTCAAAGCGCTTACAGTGGTCCATTCATTCATACATTGGGAAGTAGAGCGGTGAACAGTCAACGCTCAGCGTCCTAAACTTCATACATTCATACACCAGCGGTGGCAACCACTGGAGGCAAGGTGGGGTTCAGTGTCTTGCCCAAGGACACTTCGACATGTAGACAGGAGAAGCTGGGAATCAAACCGCCGACCACTGGATCATTGGCCGACCTGCTCTACCTCCTGAGCC
>CM076988.1:27121731-27219231 GCA_039105355.1 Benthosema pterotum | reverse complement strand
ACATGAAAAAAAGCCATTAGAAATTAATCTGACCTGATTTTTGTTGTTTTTATTGCCATTCTAGCATCCAGACAGGAGAGGATACAGATGTGAACCAAATGGACCCTAGCGGGTCCATTTGGTTCACATCTGTATGCTCTCACGAAAAAGCGGTATGAAAGAAAAAAAATCAGACTTCCATTTTTAGGAAACACAAAATTGGGGGAACTTTTTTTTTATCATGTCCACACGACATCTCTAAGGTATATTAATGACATCAAAATGTTGAAAATGGGTGGAGTTCCCCTTTAAGTATAATCATGCCAGATTGTACTACATTCGTTCATTGATTTAACATGTAAAGTAAATGAAACACATTACACGCTGAAATCACCT
Organism: Benthosema pterotum; assembly: GCA_039105355.1. Taxonomy (NCBI): domain Eukaryota; kingdom Metazoa; phylum Chordata; class Actinopteri; order Myctophiformes; family Myctophidae; genus Benthosema; species Benthosema pterotum. Next base: position 27,218,856 of record CM076988.1, on the reverse strand, counting down.
CTTGCATCCTTTTGAAAAACAAAGAATCCAAGCCTCTCACCCAGTTCTGTGATGCGTGAGGGGCTCTTGCTGGCGCTGCGTTTCTTGCGCGGTGGGGACCTGTTCTTACGGAGGATGAGCACAGGGGAGTGGCTGGGTTCCCTCTTCCAGCGGTCCCTCTGACTGAGGCTGTACGCCGCCCTGCGCCGACCCCGCGACCCCGAGCGGGAGCGCGACCTGCGCGACCTCCGGGCCGGAGACCTGTCCCATCACATGATCAGCATGTCTGTGGGTTGTTGTGTTTTTGTATATATAGTGTGTTGTACGTATATCGTTACTGTTGTGCAGATTCCTCCATGTCTCCGTATTGTTTTACATTTTGGTGCTTTTAAACAAAAACAAATTTTAACACCCTACTTAGATCCTACTAACGTGGTACGAAGTGGCCATTTTGATAATTTAGAACTGAAAACGGTTAGAGTAACAGTTTTGGATTTCCGACACATGATATGGTCGCTGTGCAGTAAAATCCTGGTATCTCGATATTTCATCTGTGATTATTTCAGAAATTAATGCATTAATTTGTATTACTTCCAACATGTGAAGGATCATACACAAGAAGCAAATTAGCTGTACATCTATACATTTAAAATGTGATGAATGGTAATTGTGATGTAGATATACAGTATAGATCATTATTTAGATTGTAGATCTGCTGTTTTAGCTATCAAATGTTTCGCTTATATTACATCTCCTATGACACGCCTGAAATAGGTTCTGTCTGTGACATTTGGTCTAGAAATGTTCACCTTCTAGCCTCTCAAAAACAATTAAATCACTACAGAAGCAAAAGTAAATATACAATTAAAATTGTCCTGCCCCCCTGCTACGTCAGATGTGGGCTTTGACCTGCAAACGGTTGGGAACCTCAAGCGTTGTTTTGGAACAACAGTGAAACCAGGACCTCCCTTACCTGGACCTGCTTTTGGTGCGAGAACGCTTCCTCCGCGCCGGGCTCCTGCTTCGGGACCGGGACTTCTTCTTCCGGCTCCGAGACTGAGAGCGGGACTTGGACTTTTTCTTCCTCTTGGACGAGGAGGACTTGCTGTCTTTCTTCTTTCCTGACACCGGGGACTTGGACGCTCTGGTGCGTTTCTTGGCTGGCGGTGATTTGGTCTTCCCAGCTGAGGTAGTTTTGTCGGAGTCTTCTGCTGTGCGGGTGCGAGAGGAGCCTTTGTCTCGAGAGTCGGAGCGTTTGGGGGACGAGCGCGAGGTGGCAGAACTCGACCCTCTCTTTGATGCTGCTCCGTTTGTAGGGAGAAACACAAACACCGGCAAAGGTTTGTCTCTTAACCTGGACTTTGTTTTATCTACATTTCTACACAATTACTTACTGACTTATGTTTTTCGACTGACAGTACAGCGTTCAAAGCAAACACACAGAATCCAAAACCTACGCTTGGAGAGCTCATACAGAGAGTTTGTCAAAAGACGAATAGTAAAGCTTCAGTCAGAGTGATGTTTGTCCAAGTCAAAATGTCCTACTCCCTATGTAAAAAAAAGTGTTTAACTACTTGAAATCCCGGCATCCCCATATTCATATTAGGGCAAAGATGCAACAAAGATACATGGTCTGTATGCTCTTGCTGTATTTTCAGCCAAGAGCTTCAATGTAGAAGTAAATACTAGCAGTCCTAGGGAGACTCTGTTAAACTAAGTAAACACATGGACATGCCAAGTTCAAATGTGTGATGTGTGAAACAGCTTAAAGAGAGCCAACCACACAGTAGGCTTACATTTCATAAAATAAGTCAAACACATAAAATTATGTTATCATGGCCATAGTGCCAATCGGGTGAAATAAAAGTTTACAACGTGTTGCAGATGAGCGTAGCAACCAAATGACCGAGAACGGAATCCTTCAGCGTCACACCGTCGGTACCTGCTTTCTCTTTTCGCTCCTCTGCTTTTTGTCCTTCTTTCTCCGTTTTGGAGCCGTTGCTCCGCTGGTCGGCGCTCTGCGGCGGAGGATGATGATCTGTGCTGGCGTCTGCTTGCTCCGCTGCCTCGGAGAGAGACCCTGCAGCCTGGGGAACTGTGGAGGACGCTTCAGAGGACTGAGCGGACGCCTCTGTCTCTCCCTTCTTCTCTGAGGAGCTGGTGAGGGCAGGACACCAAGGAGGAAAGACACGGATGGGTTAACATCACCCAGACAGGTACACTGTAGGTCAAGTACAGCAGAATGAAAGCAAAAAATGTCTTGTGTGAAATTACCTTGCGGTGCTGCCGACGTCTTGGAGTGGAAACGGTTTCCATCCTCCTACCGTGGTCAGTGTCTCAGCATCAGTGGCGTCAGAATGAGGAGATGTTCGCTCAGCTTTCACTACACAATCCTCTTTGACTACACCATCTTCTTTGACCACACATTCGTCTTTGACCGCGCGCTCCTCTTTGACCGCACGTTCGTCTTTGACCGCGCGCTCCTCTTTGACCGCGCGCTCCTCTTTGACCCTGGCCGAGTCAGCCTAAAAAAAATGACAGAACAGTGAAATATATTATCAATAATTATACTACTTTCAGAAGTGTCATCAGGAGACCAGTTGTCTTGTGTCAGTGTTCTTCTATCCTGGCCTAACCTGAAATCATTTTGGCCTCGTAGAGGAGGCTGATTTGATCTCACCAACGTGTCAGTCATCCCCGGCCCCGCCCCCCCTACGGCCCCTCCACTGCTGTGATACGTCACACCATTTGGAGCCACGCCCACCACGAAAAGGTTGACTCCTCTCACTTCTAGGTCGCCGTGGCTAAGGACTCAGTCCAGGCTCTCCGTTTTCGCACCTCATGGGTGAAAATGAAACCCTGTGTGTCGAGGCTAGTGTGTTTTTCAATCTATGAGCCCCTTGGCTCAGAGAAAGAGGGAAGCAGTACATATTTTACACAATACGCTCCATTAAGCTTTTTTTCATAGATAACGGTAGCTTAATAATCATGTTTGATGTAGGGATGGTCGACGGTTAACCATAAACCGCAAGTGGTAAAGAAATTTGGTTACTGATAACATTAACGGCTAATGTTTAACTAATAAGATAAAAATATGCCTTGATGTGTCGGGGCACCCTGGCCTCTTCTAATGTCCTCCAACATTATTAGACTTCTAGCGAGGAGAGCAGCAGCCACCAGGCTTTTGTCAAATAACTATCATTGTATGCATTTATTGTTATATTTTATGGATGGCCATTGCTGTGTGAGTCACGGTACACAGACCACACATTCATGGCTATATGGAGTTTCCAAATGAGGCTCATTCACTGTAGGACTCACCATAGAGAGCCGTTTGATACTTTGTGCCTTCTACGTTGACACCGAGTGGAACATTAACTAGTTTAGCCCATAGCCAGGCTAACTGCAGACATGCTGCTTCTCCTGTGCTTCCTTATTTTGTCCAGCAGGTGTCGCCTGGTCTTTGCCTATCACACCTACTTTCAATTAGCTCAGAAATACGGAAATGTGTAATGTGTCATGGTGTAATGTTATGCGTCATGTCTGTCGATATTGAAACACACATGGAAAAGATTAGCTGTAGCCCAAGAGTAAATGCTGCACAACTGCCTCCACCTCTGTCTGGGAGTTTCCAGAAAGTGTCAGAAAGTGTCAGGGCACTTGTCCAAAACCCTGTTAGAGCAGTTTCTTAAATTTCTAATTTTTAGAATTAGAAAATTTAAATATTAAAATGTATAATTCTAATAGTAAATATTAGAATTAGAATTCTAATATTTATAATTACATTATGCTAAGGGCTGTTGAATGATTAAAACTTTTAATCAGATTAATCACACCTTCAAAATAAATTGAATCATGATTAATCACCATTCAAACTATTTCCAAAATATGCCTGTACATTAAAAAAAGAAACAGAATCTGGGGGTAAAATACCTATTTATCTGTTAAATATTGATCAAAATAGGTGATCTAAAAGCCCCCTATGCTTGTAGATCTCTGGTTACAGGGAGACACACAGATATATATGTCTTCGTAAAAAACATTTTTTTCATTGAGAAAATGCTCAGTGGGTTGAGTCAGTGTGGACGTGAGTTATATGCGTTACAAGTGTAATCAGATTAATCAACAAAATTAAAATTAAATTAATCCCATTAACTATTATTTATTTTCAACAGCCTTATGACTATTAGCTGTAGTGTACTGACACTATTGCAACTGCAGAGGATGTAATCAGTATTGTCAAACCCAACCCTAACCCTAACCACATGGCGGAACAACGAGGATCTAACCTCTTATCAATTGTTTAAAGCAGTGGTTTTCAACCAGTGGTCCGGGGATCACCAGTGGTCCTTGAGATGGTTCCAGGTGGTCCCCAGCTAAGTTCGTTAACCAAATGAAAAATTGGTGTACCAGATGTAACTCTTGAGAGTATAAAAATGTAACGTTTACAATCTCAAGAGTTAAAGGTGGAGTGCCGTGAATTTTTTCTACCCTAAAACATGATCATCAGATATTAATGTTATATGAAAAGTAAGATTTTTTTTCCCCAAAAGTGTACAGTGTTTGTTAAACTGTCATTTTTATGATTCCACCCTCCCAGTTCATTAACTCTTTGAGAGCTAACCATTCTGGGAAAACAGGTGGAAGTACTGTGCTAAGCATTTTGAGTGATGTCACTAGGGATGTCACTAATTTAAAACAAGGCCAATAAAAAACAAAGTCCTATAGCGACATTTACATGCCATATACCGTCTGAAAGAGCACACTCGCTGCTTTCACAAGAAAAAAAAAAATCATTTATACCACCTATCGTTCAGGACTTATTGCCATTTGAATGCTATAGAGACATGAGCAGTCTTGTAAAAATACATTGTATAGAGACATTGACAGACAAATATATATATGAACCAAATAAAGATATTGTACATGCTATACACCGATTGACAGCCCTATTTGTCCATTTTTAGGGGGAAAAAAAATTACATTCCTCCATCTTCCGTTCGTCTGTAATTGTCATTTGAATTCAACTTGCGTTGTGGGCCAACACCATATCATTTATGGAATAATATTTTTCAGGTCTATATAATATAATTATGTTGACAGTAATATATAAAAAACCATATACCATATGAAAGGGCACACCCTCTGCTCCAATAAGAAAAAAGAAAAAAAAATATGCCATCTATAGTTCACCAATTATTGGGGATTTTATGTCAGAATCCCTGCAATAGTCAGAGAAATGCCTCAGATCTGTTGCGTGTGCGCACGTGTGTGTGCGCACGTGTGTGTGTGCGCGCGCGCGCGTGTGTGTGTGTGTGTGTGTGTGTGTGTGTGTGTGTGTGTGTGTGTGTGTGTGTGGGGGGGGGGGGGCTGTTGTGCTTTCTTTGCAAAGACGTTTAGCGTAGCATAACTTGAAGACCACACACACGCACACGCACACGCACACACACACACACACACACACACACACACACACCCAACACACACGTGCGAACGACCCAGATTTTCCTAACGATCATTAGCGAGCTGCAGGTGCCTGCCTGACTGCTCTTCCATAACGCCCCTCTGCCTCCGACAGAGAGAGAGAGAGAGAGAGAGAAATAGAGAAAGAAAGAATGCAATCCCCATGCGAGTGCAGTCACACTGTGTCCAGATGACTAAAGTAAAATAGCCTCTTGCATTTGATGAAAAAAAAAAACAAGCGATCGCTTCACAATGCTGTTTTGCTAAGAGCAGAGAGAGAGAGAGAGAGTGCAGGGGACTGACGAGTGCTAAGGCTCTGCTACGTCCAGCTCACACCGACAGACAGTGGCTCCAGGCTTGAAGCTCCCCCGCTGGTGGCCAAGTTTGGTACTGCAGGCGGGTGGAATTCATGCACGAACGCCCCGAGAGCACGCACGCTCGTTTGCTTTGTGCACGTGGACAGGGCAGTTTGTTTTTAAGTTGTTTTCTGAATAAACCAGCGGTCCTCACGTGATATACTACCTCTCAAAACACAACGGATGTATTATATGACAGATAATAAGCTCAATGCAAACCCACAAGCTTGTTTTTAATGCTTTTTGATGTTTTTTTTCCTTTGCTCGTGCGCGACGGCGCTCGTTCATGGTTCCCATAATCCCTTGCTTCGGGCGCGTTCATGGAGAAATACTTCCGCATTTGGGCACCAAATTTTGGTGCTCAAATGCGGAAATAGGCGCACTTCCGGCGGTCTTCCGGGTGCTTCAAAGCGCCAATGAGCAACTTGTATTGAAATGAACGGCAAGGGGGCGGGGCTATTGCTCCGGTCCGGCCTCTGTTATTTTATTACTCTATGGTCCAGCTGTCTCTCCTTGTGTTTACTTCCTCAAAGCAGGGGAAAAAATGGGTAGGGGGGCGGAGTATTGGTTGTGACGTCGTCAGGGCCTTAAAGCAACAGTATACTACAGCCCCATTAGGGATTTAATGCATACAGCTTGGGTTTTAATTGAAAAAAATATGATTGAATGATAAATGTCTGAACGACGTATATGTATGAGCTTAGCCTCCAGGTGGCGCTGTTCTACAACGACGTATATATACCCACTCAGCTCTTAAAGAGTTAAGTATGCCTGGTTTGTGCTGCCTGGTGGGTGGTGATGGGTGGAGATCCACCTGAACTGAAGCCACGCCCACAGCTTTAGTTGCATGATAAAGGGGGAGGAGTTAGGGGAGGGGCTGAGCACGTGATGTCACTATAGTGAAGTTTTTTTCATTGGCATGTTTGACTGGAAAGGTTCAGCCCCCAGGAAGAAACCCTAAATAGAAAGGGAAGGCATCATTGCACATAAAAAACACACCAAGGGGTCTATTTACATACTGCCACCTCTTAAACATGTACAAAATTGGAAAAAATACAAAAATCACGGCACCCCCACTTTAAGAAATTCATCATGTGAATTAGCCTACACAACTATAGAATGTACAGTAGAAGATGAATGGTAATTTTGATCTGTATGTTTGACTGTTTTATTTCCCAAATCCAGCCTAGTATTGTAGACAAAAGTAAAAGAAATCTTTAGTTTTGGGGTCTGTGGGTCCAAAAGGTCATCAAATGGTGGTCCGTGGCTCAAATGCTGAATAAATAGTGGGCCCTGGTAGCAAAAAGGTTGGACACAGGTTCACAGGACAAAAGGAGATAACAACAACGATAAGACATACTGTAGATTTGTTGGCAGACCGGCTCTTGTTGGAGCCAGAGCCTCTGTCTCTGGAAGCTGAGCGCCTGCGGCGAGAGTGGGACTGGGACTTGGATCGAGACCGCCCGCGTCTGGGAGACCTGGACCGACTTCTTCTTGATCTCCTGGCCGAGCGCGACCTGCGAGGGAGGGAGGCATACGGGGTTGAAACACCTGTGTGGTTTCCTGTCAACTCTCTCCCATCCCTCCATTATGGAATTTGGATATTAGGCGGCTCGCAGGTACTGCTGGCCAATGAAGGGCGACGTCCATACGTGGTGGCCACCTTTCTTCAATCAGCTCACTCAACATATGGCCATGAACTTTTCAAATAACTATGACATACTCAATTTCAACCGATTTTCAAGCGGTTTGGTTTGTTACAAACGTCAGATGTCTGTATACATTTATGTCTTTACAAAAAAAATAAAATTAAGTAAATACGCATCCTAAATCATAGCCACGTTTATAATGTTTAGAATAAACCAATTTGTTTGTAAATCCCTCAAGATTTGAGCAAGTTATGAGTATTTTTGTTTGAGCTGCTGTATTGCCTAACCAATGACCGTGTGAGAAGTCAGAGTGATCGGTGCAGTCAGTGAGGAGTTACGGTGGTTTCAGACATTCAGACATTCATTCACACATTTCCATGGATGGATCTATGATCTATCATGCCAAGTTAATGCATGCTTGGCGGAGCAGATGCACCTGGATCTGGACGCTGTCCGAGACCGCCTGCGGTGTCTGGATCTGGAACGAGAGCGAGTCCTGGAGCGCCGCCGCCTCGACCGCGACCGGGAGCGGCGGTGGCTTCTCCGTGCAGAGCGGGAATGGGAATGGGACCGGGAGCGAGAGCGGCGGTGGCCTCTCCGTGCAGAGCGTGAACGCGACCGCGAGCGAGAGCGGTGCCTCGCCTGGCCGTCTCTCTCACCTCCTCCTCCTCCACCCTTCTTGGAGCCATCCTGTTCAGGAACAATGACACCACGTCCATTAGTCTCATATTATTTAGGGATGGCTATTGCCGAACTCAGTGGTTCCCAAACTCTAGCAAATACAAGGCACAAGTAGCCTGGGTTCAGCCCACAGACCCCATCTACTCCGTTGGGCCCCGCCCACTCTGCTGGGTTCTGTGGTCTGGTGTTGTGATGAAGAGTTTCGATTTATCTCGTCCGGAAAAACGGTTCGTCCAATGAGCGAAGGAGTTGGAGGCGGGTCTAAAAAAATAGCCAATCAACACCGAGGATCATCTAACTGCCACAACGGAACAGTTGCCCATAAAAACAGCACACATCCATTCAGTTTCATTGTAACTAGAGTTTCATTGTAACTAGAGTTTCATTGTAACTAGAGTTTCATTGTAACTAGAGTTTCATTCATTAATACTGCATTTAGTTATAAATAGTGCAAATGTCCGACACCAACTGCCAACTGGTTTTTATTAATAATCAGTATCGGTGCAAAAAAGAAATAATAAAAAAAAGAGCAGCCGATTACTTAGATTTCTTATAAATGTGCAAAAAATGGCACAACAACAACTTTCATTGAAATTCCAGTAGATTATGGTCCTTAGGAGATGTATAGCTGACTGTATTTTCTCTTATACTTTGTACAGCAAAATGTTTCCAATGCTGCTACAATACAGGTTAGAACTTGCAAGTCTGTAATAAAGTCTGTATTACGTGTTTAGGGATGATGTCAGGCAGGGCCTCTCGGTGTCGTGCAGAGGAACTCCCCTCCTTGTGTTTCGACTCCGTCTCAGAGTCCGACTCCGACGAGCTCTTCTCATCGTCTTTCTTCCTCTTCTTTTTCTTCTTCTTTGCCAAGCCGTGGCCTTTGTGCCGCTTGGACTTGTCATCGTGATCTGTGGTGGGGGAGCACACAACAGCCATTTGTTTTCACGTTGATCTTGTTTCATGTCATTTCTTTTACATACATAGTTGGAAAGGTGTTAACTCCTGACGTTAGTGTGCTTCTGTACTGTCGCCAAGTCTTTCTTCCTCTTGATGGCTGTTTCTATTACTGGAAAAGGAAGGGAAGTCAGCAGACTATTTCTAGACTCCCAGTAGAGAGGTTACTAGAAAACATTTTTACAATATTAAATAGATATATATTAGATGATTCCCAGGGACATTTCATGAGTCCCACTTAAGCGCTGTTAGAAGTAATGCATCCAAAATGTATGAATTGTGCTTTTGGATGCATGATGCAGGCAATCAACATGACTGCATGTAGTTCTTCATCAGGTCTGATACAATATGAGTCACCATGTCAGCCGTTAGCAACCATTAGCCGTTATAACTTCCTCCATACACAGCAAATTACTGTTTGCTCTTAGCTGGTGGTGCTCTGTGCCTAAAGACAACATTTCTTTTTTCAACCAAGGTAGAGAACGTAAAAGATGGGTGTTAATTGTATTACATTCCTTGCTTTTTTAGTTTTAAGGATTTTAGCTATGAGAGGGGGGGCATTGGAACATGGCCCTAAATACAGTTGTTTACAAAAAATTAAAGCAATTTCTCCTTTGGGTCAGTGTGTTAGGTGCCATGAGGTGTGTTTCCTCTTTCACATTCAGTAGAGCCTGTGAACTTCCGTGGCCAGTTATACTGTCCCGGGGTTTATTAGGACTGTAGAAGATAATATACTGTATATCATACCTGGGCATTATGCGGCCCGGGGGCCAAATGCGGCCCTTTTGGCGGACTCTGACCGACCCGTGAAAGGGTACCGTGGTTTTCAACCAGTGGTCCGGGGACCACCAGTGGTCCTTGAGAGAATTCCAGTTAAATATGGAAAGTTGGCTAACCAGATGTAACTCTTTGAGAGCGTAAACATGAAACCAAATGGACCCTTGCGGGTCCATTTGGTTTCATGTTTACACTACCAAGAGTTAGAATATTCATCATCTGAATTAGCCCAAAGTCTACACACTCAGAGAATGTAAAAGAATTAATGGTCATTTTGATCTGTATGTTTGCCTGTTTTGTTTGTGAAATCCAGCCTGGCATTGTGGACAAAAGACATCTTTAGTTTTGGGGTCTGTGGGGCTAAAAAGTCATCAAATGGTGGTCCTCCGTGGCTCAAATTCTGAATAAATAGTGGGCCCTGGTGTCAAAAATGTTTGGTCTTACTCTTACTTGTATCTTGAAATTAAATAAATATTACACAGACTTTAGTTCCACCTTTAGTCCACAATATTTTATGTATCTCATTTGGCCCCTTGGGAAAAATAATTGCCCACCCCTGCTGTATATATTTACTTTTTTTTATATACAAACATGGATGGATTTAGGTCCCATAGGCAAAATAATGGACTTCCGCCCACTGCTAAAACGTACTGACATGGAACACTTACTAACTCTTCCAGTCTACTGTACGCCAGCTAGAAATGAAGACTTGAAGTCAAATGAAGGAGAGAAAGTGAATAGCATATAGAAGGATTCAGAGAGAGAGAGAGTCTGAGATGCAGTGAAAGCCTTCTTACCTTGTTCTTCGTTCCCTTGCCTGAGTGCATCCGCACTGTAAAACACAGAAAACCACAAGCTATCAGTCGGGTTTGACAAGTCACTCTGAGGAAACAACAACAAGGCTTCTAGTCTCTGCACATGAAAAAATACAATGATGTTGTACAACAGAAAGAAAAAAATCTGCACCCTCAAAGTGTGTTGTGCTTCTATTATTCAGTATCCTAATTGTGAATACCGAATAATGGAAAGTATCTTTTTTGTCACATTCATCACACATTTCATAATAGTTATATTAATTGTTATCATCATGAAACTTCCTCAGTTGCTTGCTTGCTTGCTGCTGCACACAAATATGGCTTGTTATCGTTTTACAGTTTGTTTGAAATTGTATATTAAACTTTGCAAATTAACACGAACAGCAACTGTCAGGACGTCAGAAAAACACTGAGGGTGTTCTGTGTGTGTGTGTGTGTGTGTGTGTGTGTGTGTGTGTGTGTGTGTGTGTGTGTGTGTGTGTGTGTGTGTGTGTGTGTGTGTGTGTGCGTGCGTGTGCGTGTGGTTTCCATGGTTTCACATGTGTGGTTGTCAACAGGATGCCAGCACATATGCCACATAATAATGTAAAGTTGGAGATTTCATGTCATGCAGCCTTACATTGTTTTTGCCAAGAGCTTCTGTTTAAAGCTGAGGTATTACAAAGTGGGTGCGATTGTGCTCAATGTGCTGCATGTTAAAATTCTAAAAATGAAAACATCCGCTTGCACAATGTACTGTATCTGTGAACAGGAAACAGTGGTTTATTGGCCACATGCCGGAGACGGAAGGCCAGCATTTGGACAAAAAATGTCAGAGACAGCGATAAACCAGCTTAGAGGTAAACCTGTGCGTTGTCGAGTTACTTTGTTGTTTTTTGGCCTATACCACTGGTTAATGATCCTGGCTAGTGGCTACTAAGACAAATTATGCCTTAAAACAGTATAATTGCTGATTAATACCGATACAGAATACAGTAAATTTTCCCCTCCACTGCATTAATATGATCACATTTAAACTTATATTAACTGATTTTGGCCCAACTACTCTTGTTGAACTAAGCTTTGTTCTTATTCTTAAAAATCCACTTTCTTATTACGTTGATGATATACAGGTGCTGGTCAACGAATTAGAATAATTTGAAATAGTGCAACCTTAAAATCTTTGAATGCATTTCTTGTGCAGAAAGCAAATCAGGTGTTCACCGCACCTGTCCTACTTGTTAGAGTAATCACAGAACTGTTACCTGTAAAAAAAAATTGCTCAGCTGAGCTTTCCAAAAGGCCCATTTAGGCCATTTAACTGTGACACTGTTGTTTCATTGAATTAGAATAATGGAGAAACCGTTTCATTGAATTAGAATAATTTTTATTATAATTAGAATCATCATTTTCTCAGTATTTTGTGGCTGCCCCCTTGGCTTGTATGACTGCCTGAAGTCTCCGTGCAGGGGTTGACACTAAGGTCTCCAAGGCACTTGCCCATCGGGCAAGTGCAAATCAGGTTCTACGTGCCCTCAGGTCATGGTCACTTGCCCCCCCAAAAATATATTGTAAATTTTGCTTTTAAGTTTACTTCCTACTTGGGTGCTTTCAACAGGTGGTCCAGGGACCACCAGTGGTCCCTGAGAGGGATCCAGGTGGTCCCCAGCTAAGTTGGTTAACCAGATGTAACTCTTGAGAGCGTAAAAATTAAACCAAATGGACCCTTGCGGGTGCATTTGGTTTCATTTTTAATTCATCACCTTAATTAGCCCATAGTGGTCACAGACCCAGTGGTCCCTGACCCCAGCAAAATGAGAGTTTGGAACCAAATGGACCTGGAGAGAGTTAGGTAGAGATAGCTAGTTCTTCAAATCGATGCCACGGACAGGGCTTGACACTAACACTTGCCCGCTTGCCCGGGGCAAGTAAAAAAAAATGGTCGGGCAAGTAAAGACTGCTACCTGGTTGCCCGATCGGGCAAGTGTGCAACTTCGTGCACTATAACACAACACAAGATACCGGTAAATTTGTCTTGAAGGCAGTCATTGCACTCTGCCTCTGTGTCTTTCCCTGCTTTCTAGCTATCTCTACCTATCTCTCTCCCAGGTCCATTTGGTTCCAAACTCTCATTTTGCTGGAGTCAGGGACCACTGGGTCTGTGACCACTATGGGCTAATTAAGATGGTGAATTTTAACTCTTGAGAGCGTAAAAATGAAACCAAATGGACCCGCAAGGGTCCATTTGGTTTCATTTTTACGCTCTCAAGAGTTACATCTGGTTAACCAACTTAGCTGGGGACCACCTGGATCCCTCTCAGGGACCACTGGTGGTCCCTGGACCACCTGTTGAAAGCACCCAAGTAGGAAGTAAACTTAAAAGCAAAATTTACAATATATTTTTGGGGGGGCAAGTGACCATGACCTGAGGGCATGTAGAACCTGATTTGCACTTGCCCGATGGGCAAGTGCCTTGGAGACCTTAGTGTCAACCCCTGCACGGAGACTTCAGGCAGTCATACAAGCCAAGGGGGCAGCCACAAAATACTGAGAAAGTGATGATTCTAATTATAATAAAAATTATTCTAATTCAATGAAACGGTTTCTCCATTATTCTAATTCAATGAAACAACAGTGTCACAGTTAAATGGCCTAAATGGGCCTTTTGGAAAGCTCAGCTGAGCAAATCTTTTTACAGGTAACAGTTCTGTGATTACTCTAACAAGTAGGACAGGTGCGGTGAACACCTGATTTGCTTTCTGCACAAGAAATGCATTCAAAGATTTTAAGGTTGCACTATTTCAAATTATTCTAATTCGTTGACCAGCACCTGTACAGTATATGCATGTTGTGTGTTTATGGATGCTGCCACACAAGAACAAGGAGGTGCGGCCTTTGCACTTAAAAGCAGGCACACGGCCGGCTTGATTGACAGGCTGATACTCAGCACTGTTAAACTATGACGCGTTGGTAACAGAAGCGTTGTTTAAATACTCTTTATTTTAATGCGCTTTTTACAGAATATAGTTGTTACTTACTAATACTTAGTATGACATCATAAAAGTGATCCCGTTTTTAACATAACAGTAGTTGTTTAAAACTTTAGGTATTAATGGGAATGGAAAAGCCGATAAAATGAATTATCGATTTTCTTCATTGAGAAGCATTGTAACTTGGAAGTAACATTCAGCTCTTAACGTGTATTGTTTTAGTTATCGAAATACAATGACGAAGATGTTTTCGTCTTTACATTTTAGTTGGGTTGTACCTGACGGCAAGTATAGTGCTTTAAGGCATGTTTGTCTTATTAGCCAGAGATCCTTTTAAGAATGGATAGCAGGTTTTCTTACTGGTTTTCCGTAGTCGACAGGGGTCAAGTCTATGTTCCCTCAGCTCTATGTTCCCTCAAGGCTTAGGCATAGTTTTACAGAGCTTAAGGTTCGGTTCTGGTTTAAAGACTTAAAGAAGAGTCCCTCTATAGGTGTCAACACCCATTAGATACCATAGAAACCTAAAAACAAAGAGCCATTCTGAGTCAAAACAAGTTGATGACCCAAAAAATTGCATTGGTTAGGCATAGTTTTACGTTAGGTTTAGGCATAGTTTTGCTGAGGTTAAGGATAGGGTGAAGGTTAGGTTTAGGCATAGTGAGGGAACATAGACATGGTCAGGGGTTGACACTAAGGTCTCCGAGGCACTTGCCCATCGGGCAAGTGCAAGTCAGGTTCTACTTGCCCTCAGGTCATGGTCACTTGCCCCCCAAAAATATATTGTAAATTTTGCATTTAAGTTTACTTACAGGGACCACCAGTGGTCCACCGGTGGTCCCTGAGAGGGGTCCAGTTAAGTTGGTTAATCAGATGTAACTCTTGAGAACGTAAAAATGAAACCAAATGGACCCTTGCGGGTCCATTTGGTTTCATTTTTACACTCTCAAGAGTTAAAATTCATCATCTTAATTAGCCCAGGTATACACAACTAGAGAATGTAGAAGATTAGGTCATTTTGATGTGTATGTTAATTTGCCTGTTTTGTTTCCCAAATCCAGCCTGGAATTGTGGATATCTAGAAAGCAGGGAAAGACACAGAGGCAGAGTGCAATGACTGCCTTCAAGACAAATTTATCTTGTGTAGTGTTATAGTGCACTAAGTTGCACACTTGCCCGATCGGGCAACCAGGTAGCAGTCTTCACTTGCCCGACCTTTTTTTTTTTACTTGCCCCGGGCAAGCGGGCAAGTGTTAGTGTCAAGCCCTGCGAGGTCATGCCACATGTCTCACCTGGACGGCTGCTTGGCCCCTCCCCCTCCTCCGTCCGACTCCGCCCCTGACTCTGTGCTGCTCTCCTCCTCCTCCTCGTCCCCGCCCCCCTTCTTCCTCTTTTTCTTCTTCTTCCTCTTCTTGCTTTTGTGTTTCTTGTGCTTCTTGTGTTTGGTCTGTGTCTCCTCCTCGCCGTCCGCCTGGCCCTCCTGCGCGCCTGGCTCCGAGCTGCCTCTCGGCGCGGCTGTCACCAACACACATTTAAGTTTCTTGAATTAGCATCTCATGAATAGTTGTGTTAAAGCGTTTTAATCGTGTTTTGGTCATTGATGAATGTTGGAAGTTTGATATGAATGAAAATGAAATTTCAGATTATCTTGAAGGCTTTGTCATTAACACACACACTAAACGTAATTGCTGATCTAAAAGATCTGTGTATCTGCCATTTCTGATTTTTTAATATTTGGACAGTTATCCAAAATCAATCGTGTTTATCACAAGTACGGTAATTGCATTAGAGATGGGTCTCTTTTAGGGGAGCCGAATCCCTTGGAGACGTTCCTTTCAAAAAACTGGCTCATTTGTACCGTATATTTATATATATTTAAGTATTTGTTGTAAGCCTTCCAAATTGCATGGTGGCCCCAGACTTATTATTTAATATTCATTATATTACTTATATAATAAATTAATACTATTAATATTTAATAAAATATGTGCAAATCCACGATGCGATCTGTTCATTATGACAGAAAGGAACAGTTCCATCCTGTGAACCGGATCCAATTTTGTTCATTCACGATCGTCACATCACTAATTAGAACGTAATATAATATATCTGGCAGGCCTACCTCTCTGGGTTACCTCCCCATCACCTCCTTTGGGCTTGGGTTCAGCAGGTCTGAAGTGGTTGAGAGGAAGAAAGAGGAAAACATATCAAGAATTAGTTCATTAATCATCATTTGATTTCCATGTTTTGTTTTCTATTGGATATATAGAAAAAAATAGTCAAGCACTTAACCATGATAATCGTTCAGTTTGTGATTAAAAAAAGAAAAGAAAAATGGTACACGTATAGCCAAAGACTGGTGGCCCCCAAAATCCAAAATGTCTGTCCAGAAATGTGTTTTTCCTTCATAACTGCATTGATTTTACGCCCCATAAAATAAAATGTGTTGATGGTTAATATAAAGTTGGGCATTACGGACAATTTGTCACCAAGTACATGTCTGTATCTGCTACGGTTATTGAGTTAAAACAAATTGTCCGCAATGCTCAACTTTACCTTTAATACATTTATGGGGCCTAAAATCAATGCATTTCAAGTTATAAAGGAAAACACACATTTCTGGACAGACATCTTGGATTTTGGGGGCACCAACGGCATTACAAAGACTTTACAACAGGAGGGTTCTTGTGTGACTGTGATAAGGCAGTTAGAGAGTATTAAGATGACTACATCATACTGCATGCAAGTGTTGTACTCGCAGAACAAGGAGGATTGCCTATTGCAGTAGTTTTCAACCAGTGGTCCAGGACCAGGACCACCAGTGGTCTTTGAGAGGGATTTAACTCTAGAGCGAGTAAGAATGGAACCAAATCATTTGGTTTCATGTTTACGCTCTCAAAAGTTAAAATATTCATCATCTGAATTAGCACCGCTTAATTAAGTCAATCTTAGAACAAGTAGAAGCATGGTCATTTGTTTGCTCTGTATATGTTTGCCGGTTTTATTTGCCAAATCCAGCCTGGAACTGTGGCCTATGCTGGAAAACAAAAGAAATCTTTAGTTTTAGGTCTGTGATGTGAAAATGCCACCAAATGGTTGTCTGTGGCCCAAATGCTGAACTGGTCTATTATATTAGTGGTAGATTGCAAGAGACTGGGAAAAAGAAGTCACGGTCAGACTAATATCACTGGATTTTTTTTCCACCCTGTGGCAGATTTGTCTGGTGTCCATGCTAACAAGTACAGTTAACTACAGTTCAATAAAGAAGCCTAAATAAAGCTTGTTATCATGGGGGGGTTATTACATGTTTGCAATAGGATTTTCACCTCAACAGTTAGCCCTGCATGGCTTTTTATTCTGGATAGGAATAAAGCCATGCAGGGGTACACAACAGTCAGTCATCAACAGCCACTAAAGCAGGGGTTTTCAACCCGTGGTCCGGGGACCACAAGTGGTCCTTGAGATGGTTCCAGGAGGTCCCCAGGCTAAATGATGGATAGTTGGTTAACCAGATGTAACTCTTGAGAGTGTAAAAATGAAACCAAATGGACCATTTGGTTTCATTTTCACACTCTCAAGAGTTAAAATATTCATCATCTGAATTAGCACTGCTTAATTAAGAAGTCTACACTGTTTTGTTGGCAAAATCCAGCCTGGAATTATTGTGGACAAAACCAAAAGAAGTCTTTAGTTTTAGGTCTTTTGGTGTGAAAATGTCATCAAATGGTGGTCCGTGGCTCAAATGATGAATAAAACGGTGGTCCCTGGAGTCAAAAAGGTGGAAAACTCCTGCACTAAAGTAATGTGCCGCAGTTTACACAGCAAACGCTACATATTAGAGTTGTTGAGCATTGTTAGCATGTTAACATAACGGCTGCAAACAGAGATGTCTCATTACTGAAACACCAACTAAAAGGCATTGAAACAGATCAACACTACGTGTGTGGACGCGCATGCATATGTATATATAAATAGAAGTGTCGACGCACCCGTTGTCGCCATGCTGGTCCTCGATTTCTCTGATCTTATTCAAAATAAAATCCTGGAAGATGTGCTCTATGTTGGCCGCCATGTTTGTTTGTGTGTATGTGTGTGTGTGTGTGTGTGTGCGTGTGTGTGTGTGTGCGTGCGTGCGTGCGTGTGTGTAACCAAGGATACGTGCCCGTGTTGCTCCACAGAAATAGACAGAGTTGCGACATTGAGGGACAGAAAACAGCCTGGTCACGTGATTCCAGTACTCGCGCGAGCCCCATAGGCTCCAATGCATTCGGCAACTTCCGGCTGTCACTATTCGTTGTCACTATCCCATAGAAGTCTATGCGTAGGAGCCGCCATTGCACTGGCGCCATGGAGTCAACGGAGTTGGCGCAACTCTGTATTTCCAAGGCTCTGTTGCTCCACATACTTGCTCGCTCTTTGGTTCCGTGTTGCTAAAACTCAGATTCAGCTCCATCCGGTAGAAGAGTTGCGACATTGAGGGGTCAAAAACTGAGCGCTCGAGCTGCTGTTCATCTGCGGCCTGACAAGCTGGAGCTGGAGCTATGGACCAGAGGCATCTCGCAGCGCGGGTGTAATCGAGAAATGCAACTGAAACTGCAAATTGAGCTTTAATAAGGCATTTTCACTTTTTAATGCATGCAGTTTCATCTTTGCATTTATATTGATTTTAAGGGACATTCACTTTGAAGCGATATAGGCCTACCATTTTTTCTATTTTGGCAGGAGGCCTATTTGAGTTTGATCTCCTCGAATTGTAGAGTTTGTGCAACTGTCTTTGCTCTGCTCATGCAGTTAACACAGTGGGACCCTGAATTGAGTGGGCAAACCATATATATTGAATTGTTTATATGCAAGTAATATATGATAACCCTACCAGAAGTAGGTTTTACATGTGTATTTTGTAATTTTCACTTACAGTAGGCCTACAACAGTATAAGTGATAAATAAATATGGGTCAAATAAAAAAAAATCAAAAAAGTTAATGGCACAGGTGCTTACAAAATAAGTGCAGTTTATATTATTACAGGACCAATAGATGATCGACCCAGGAGAAGCAAAAAGTAAATGTACAGGTTTTGTTTGTGGTGTGAAAATGGAGCCAGAATCGTGGCTGTCAACCGATGCAAAGAGCTGACTGTCAGGTTACAGTCACAAAACACCCGCATAGCCTCATCAAGCTGTAAATACTGGAGGTCCAAAGCGTGTGTCGTATTTTCTTTGTAGTCTATAGGAGTACTTTTGACTGTGTGTGGGGAGTGAAGTAGAGTCCAGGCATGTCCTCTTTGCAGTCATTTTATGTATGTGCACTGCAAACTGACCAGTGCATGTTGTATCTGCACATTTAATTACCCTTGTGTCTCCAAGCACAAATTAACAAAGGAGGCTGATTACCCCAAAACAGGGGTCAGCAACCCGCGGCTCAGGAGCCACTTGTGGCTCTAGAACACAGCTCTAATGGCTCCCTGGATGTAGCATTATTACATACACACTGGGGTGATCTGCCAACATAATATAAACATTTCAGTCACTGACGACTGACGTTGCGCTGTCTGACAGTTGCCAGTTAAAGTAGCACTTGGCCATGCCAAAAAAGCCCAGTAGTTATCAGAGGTGGAGCTTTCAATCTGAACCACCCATTTTCAACAGTTTACTCAGTTTACTATGTCATTAATATACCTTAGAGATGTTGTGTGGACTAGAAATGGAGTTGTGGAAAAACTCTTTTTTTCTGAGAGTGTACAAATGGAACCAAATGGATTCCATTTCCATTTGTACACTCTCAGGAAAAATAAAAGGGCGGAATTCACCTTTAAGCACTTATTAGGCTTACATTTTTGCGGCTCCAGACAGATTTTGAATTTAATTTTTGGTCGGAAATGGCTCTTTGAACATTTTGGGTTGCCGACCCCTGCCCCAAAACTACAAATCTTTGATGACCTAGATGACCCAGTGGCATTCCTGTTGACTCACTGAGTCATTTACCCTATGGCAGGCCACTGCAGAAACACGCTTATCACTCTTGTGCACAGTGTTGGGCAGTAGCCTAACTAATTTTAGATTACATATTACTGTAATATTATTACTTTTGCTCCAAAAAGTAAAGTAACGAGATTACTCTGCAAAAATGGTAATAAGTAACGCATTACTTTGCAAGTAACGCCAAGTTACTTTTTTTAAAATGAGCTTGTTGTTGCATGCAAAAATAGAACAGATGTACAAGCTATTGACAGGTACTGTAACAACAGAGATGTGCAGTAGATTGTAGATCCAGTCCACACGCTGCATCCTGCGCAGTTATGTGTAACGCCCGGGATTCGAACCCGGGTCTCCCGCGTGAAAGTCCAACATCTTAACCACTAGACCAAGAGGACATCCCCTTGGTCCGGGGGCAGATACTAGACTTTGGAGGCCATCACGACAGAGGCTGTAGCCACCTGCTACATTCACCTCCCTTTTGACCTCCTTCCACGGGGAAACCCGATCCGGGTCACGGCACCAATGTAACGCCCGGGATTCGAACCCGGGTCTCCCGCGTGAAAGTCCAACATCTTAACCACTAGACCAAGAGGACATCCCCTTGGTCCGGGGCAGATACTAGACTTTGGAGGCCATCACGACAGAGGCTGTAGCCACCTGCTACATATGTACACTACAAATCGCATTGCTGCTTTATTTTGTTATAAACGGATTATGTTGTACTTCTCTAATTTTTCAAAAGCGGTGTTGAGAAATTGGGAAAGTAATAACGTAATATGTAATATATTACTCTTCAAATCCAGTAATAAGTAATGATATTACTTTGTCTAAGGGGTAACTAGTAAAGTAAAGAAGTTACTTTCCTAAGTAATATAGACCAACACTTCTTGGGCATCTCTCAGTGGTCTCACACAGAAAGTCATTACTTGTGCACAAATACAACAGCATCATATATGATGTGAATATTCTACCAAAATGTGACATGATGTGGGTTCCTCAGATACTACACGTGCTACAATTATTCCCCTTTTGTGACTACTGTCGTATTCATTTTCATTCCTTATAAACGGTACATTTATATTCAACAGAA
Organism: Benthosema pterotum; assembly: GCA_039105355.1. NCBI lineage: Eukaryota > Metazoa > Chordata > Actinopteri > Myctophiformes > Myctophidae > Benthosema > Benthosema pterotum. The sequence goes on along the minus strand of CM076988.1, from coordinate 27,198,150 downwards.
TGTTTATTTAAAACCTGCTTTTTGAACAAATTCGGAAAAATATTTTTGGTGAGGCAAAATAACTCATTTTATAAAACATTATTAGAATAGCATCATGGCAACTTCATACAAAACAAACTGAAGAAGCTGAAAAGCACACAAAATGTATACAAATGTACATTTTAACCAATTTTAACCAATTTCGACCTGAGACCACATTCTAGAAAATGTCTTCTGAATCACCAAGACAGTTTTCTGAAAAACCTGTTCCTTCGCCTGTGGTGCTCATCCTTAAACATGTAGACTCTAGTCTAGACTCTACAGTCCAAAGTCTACAGGTAATACAGTATTGTACATGCACAGGCACGGCAACTTAAACCCGATTCTTTGGAGCACATAGTTTGATGACCTCGACTCAGCTAATGCATGTACAAAATGCATTCATGAGAAAAATAACAAAGGCATTTAACATAAAGCACGTACAAATACTTTCATATGAGAGAAATAACAAAGGCATTTAAAATAATACAATCAAAACAGCCTTGATTGCTATCCAAGTCCCATCATGGATTGCACATGCTTCCAGGGGCGGCCTTAGGAATCTTGATGCCCATTTCAAGACCAAATATGATGCCCCATAATGTTCTGTTGATACTGGGGTATTGATACAGATAGTTCTTACAATGCCGCCCATTTTACACAGGAAATAGGTGTGACTTAACATTGTGGAAGCAAGCAAGGCAAGTGACAGAGGGCAAAGGGTGGTGAGGGGTTGAATGATGGTTTGTGTTCAGTCAGAGCTCTGAGGGTGAGGGTGGAGGCCCATTTCAACTGAAACGGGCAGCAGGGCGAAATCCAAAAGCGACCTCGCCCACGGGCGCCCGGTTTCAAAAGCGGGCGCCCGCTTTCACAAAAACGGGCGCCCGTTTTCAAAAGCGGGCGTCCGTTTTTGTGAAACCGGGCGCCCGTTTGTACAAACGGTTATGGTTAGGGTTAGGTTAGGTTTAGGCATAGGTTTACTGAGGTTAAGTTTAGGTTTGTGGTAAAAGACTTCAATGTTTTGTATCTTACAACATTATGTGTGAGTACAATACAGAGAATGTTTGCATCCGCCATCTTTGTTGAAGGAGTCTGTAGGTCTGACATAAACAATCTTAATTATCTTTCATAGTGGTTTAGGCCCTGTGGAAATGTTGTGTTAAGTTTTAAGATCCATTGTTTTTCTGCAAACTTCCTCTCTCCCTCTGTCCATGTTTGATTGGATTCTAATCCACACACTTCCATTGCCCCAATTCCATGTCCCATAAAGTGTTCCACTATTAGGGACATCTCTTTGGCATTTTTTATGTTATATCTATGTTGGTTAAGTCTATCTGCTATTGTGTTTCTGGTTTCCCCTACATATTGTAACTTGCATTTGTTGCATGTGACTAGGTAGACACAGTTTTTTGTGGACGCTGTAATGTTTTGTTTTATCCCTATCATGATTTTCGTTGCTCTATTCTTCACTAGTGGTTTGGGTTTAAAGTAATCTGGGCTTTTAGGGAGGGTTCTGTTTGCTCCTTTGAGTTTCTCGAAACGGGCTCTCGAAACGGGTGAAGCAAAGCCAAGGCTTCCTATGCATGCATCAAAACTCAAAATCTCTTCTGTACAGCTCTAGTCCAGAGCTGGTATACTAAAGTATCATGAACAAAAAAAAAACTAAATATAATGACAATTTAGTCAAACAAATAAAAACTATACTAAAATGCCAGGGAGGGACAATGGTTAAATTATACAATCAATATTTATGTGTTCTTGTCATGATTCAATCAAAACATGTTCCATTCCTGGTTGTATTCATTACCATTGTGTTTTTCATCAAAAGGAGGACAAAAAATGCTATGTGAAATATGTTTTAGATTAGAAGCTGACCAATAAAAAACTGAATGTCAAAAATAATTTGCAGTCTAAATTTAAAAATAGCTGACAAGAACAACGCTGGACCCCACCCAGGTGACTGGGTCAGACAGAGGAAGAGGATGGCTGGGCGCTGTGTGTCAGGTACGCAGAACTGGTGGAAAGATTCATCATAATCAGTGCACACACCGCTCCAAAAACATACCAAAAATATACCAAAAAACCCACAATACTCTTATGAATAAAATAAGATTAAAACAGTGGTTTTAGCACAGATTAAAGGCAGAAATTGCATTATAGTTGAAAAAAAAAAGAAACTTGTGGAAATGCGATGACATTTACAGGCGAAAATATTAAGAGAGGACCCGATCTTGCGTGAGGCCTTTACTCTTGTGCCTAAACACACATTTCTTTTCATTTTCATATTTTTAAAATCACTTTAAAATGTGTTGTCATAGGTCGGTTTTCACAGTTTACCATGTTTTTACAATGTACTGTAGGTAAGATGAGTCCACACAAGGTAAACCACATTACAAGCTTCTGAATCTACCACCTGTACAGTACATATGAATCATTTTGATACAGATTGCAAGCAATGGTAAATGGAAATCCTTCAAAACTTCATGAATTGACATGATGACAACATATTACTAAAACCATGTTAAAGCATCACTATGTACAATAATACACTCAATACAAGAGACGCTGCTTCCAGTCGTCCCCTGTGCCATACTCAAGGAATATGGCAATTCATTGTTTCCAGTCTTTAATCCATTTTTTAATCCACACGCGTCGTTTGCTGACTGTCATCTCGTTGCATTTCATTTTCAAAATCGGTGCGTCCATTCTAAAAGATGTATTCTTATGTAATGTATTCTAAAAGATGGTCTCTGAAGCCAAGATCAGGCTGGCAAACAGTGTAACAGTCTGTGTGGTCAAGCAGTGGTCAAAAATAAAAAAGAAAGAGAAAGTATCAGTGGATCTTGCCACTAATAATATTAGCCTGGCCAAATCAGCTGTTGGCAAAAAAAAAATGCCTGTCAGCAGATTCGGTCCGGCTGTAGCCAGGCTACTCGGACAAGGCATTCTACCGTAAAAGAAGGGTGGTGGGTTCGTTAAAATTAACCTTTCATTGTGACACTATCGTTTGTCAGGAGTGGCCGTCGTGACCTGGAACACATATGAAATAGAGAGAGAGGTTTTGTTATTTTTTGGAAGTAAAACAAATGAGGCAAAAATGAAAATGGTATTGGTTGAAAAGATAACATGACAATAGTAACTGAAGAGAAATACCAGTACAACCACATAAGTATTGGTTGAAAAGATAACATAACTTACAATAGTAACTGAAGAGAAATACCAATACAACCACAATGGTGATGTACTGGTTGAAAATATAGCATAACTAACAATAGTAACTGAAGAGAAATACCTACCACAGGCACTCACAGTGTACATGTAGAAATCGTTTGGACATTCAGCTTCCAGGTGCAGCAGAAGGAGAATCAGCAGGAGGTTCGGCTGATGCACCTGTTGAATAGAGAGATTGGTTTGATTAATAATAATAATAATAATAATGGATCTACTTCGCATTATTGCTGCAGAACAGAGAGGAAAAGATCATTACAGATGTAAAATGATCACAGCTTCAACATAATTCATACTCCATTTTATTTTTTTTCCCCTCCTCTTTTGGGTCTTTTTTTTACCTCCTTTGTAAATTGTCCTGGATGTGGTTAATTCCTTAACCAACAGCACAGTAACACTGATGTGACAGTAACAAACAAATAAATGAATAACATAGATTACTCTGCCAGTTCAGAGTAGAACTTCAATCTGGTGTAGGAGGTGAACTAACAAACCTGAACAACCACTGTGAGGCATGTGATTACTAATAACACCAAGTATTCCCACTGTATAGAAACCCTTTGTCAGTCATCAGACAGCAGGCCTGCATGTTTGCTGTCTGTGATGACTGACAGAGAGGCCTAAGGCATTGAACAAAACCTACACAGGGCATATATGAAAAATAACTAGAATAGGCCTATACTACAAAAGACTGACACTTCATGATCGACTAAACCTACAGTTGATTTTGTCGACAAAAATATATTTTGGCGGGCCTTGATGGTGTTTTAATGCCTGATTATGCCCATTATTGACATGGGGTGACTGGCTGGATTTCCTGTAGAAACTTGTGGTGACCCTGAGTTGAGGAAAAGATTTGATTTCATATACAATGTTATACTGTAGATTAGGTAGCTACAGTAGTTAGAAAATCAACATGTGGAGAGATTACCCATGTACACCAGTAACTAAATTCTGTTTTGATGGCTGTGACGTCCGTTGTTTGTCAGTGCTGGATGTGGTTCATTTCCTAACCAACAGTAACCATAACGTTGTGCCATAAATTACTAGTAGTAGTATTAGTCCATGGACCGGTGGTTGGGAAATGCTGTAGACCAAAACATTTATTGGTTGTGCAGGTGGAGACAATTTGTATTTGATCAAATAAGACAGTGTATGTAGAAATCATTAGGACTTGCCTCCACTTTCCATATCACCTGAACCAGCATGTTTGTCCTCTGTCTCTGTTGAATAGAGAAATCACTTTTAATAAGAATCTCTCTATATAATTCTAGGAATCGTGTCTGTCTGCCTGTTAACTGCACAATGCACTGTGCAATGTCGCTAAATCACACATGCCACGGCGCACGGATACTAGTAACAGTAGAAAAACAGAAGAAAAACGCACACACATTCACATGTACACACGCACACACGCGCGCACGCACACTGCCACGGCAGGCTCAGCCACGGGTAAAGTGCAGCCTGCATGAGCCCTGCTCACAGGTTCAGTAGCAGCCTAAAATGTACACATGTACTGTACCTGTATATCCTCTCCCCAATATAATATAGCTCAACATGGAAGGGGGAAGATTTCTTGATAGTCATGTGTCTCATTATTCCAGTGATATGCCCTATACACCTCGGGACTTGAGTCAGGTTTAATGTGTGACCAGTAGAATAGCTCTGGTCCATAGCCCTAATGCCCTTGCATTAGGGCATTGGGGCCAATTTCCTGGTCCACACAACTACATGTGAATTGTTCAGTCAAAAAGAATATATATTATATTTCACTACTGCTGGTACCCGTTGGTGTGTCATGATATTTCGTTGAAAATTTGAACGGCAGCCTCCTTGTAGCATAGAACAGAGTTTTACACTTTCAGCTTGAGGGGAGGGACTGCGTAACCACGGCCATACACACGCACGCACGCACGCACGCACGCACACACACACACACACACACACACACACACACACACACACACACTAAAATGGATCTCTGTGTCTACATATGTGGACATTTTTAAACAGCAATGGAAGGAGCAACCACACCAACTACAACACACACTACATCACATGTATGGACAGACACATGCAGGACACAATTCATACTTACCAATGAATTTAGTCTTGAAGGTCGTGCTCTGCCCTGGTCCATTTAGCTCCACAGAATAAACACCATCGTCGCGTTCCAGCAAATTCCGGACGACCAGCTTTGCAGTTTCTTTATTTAACTCTGTGCGGTTCTTGTATGTCCCGTAGTAATCCACCTTGTCGCCGTCCCATTCTGTGACCTTATTTGCGCCGTGTTTCCACAGGATGCTTCTGAGGGGCAGAGTATCAACAGCGGAAAGATCTGGAACCAATACGAGCTCTCCTCCCAGTTTCACGTATGTCACTTCTTCTTTCTGAGCTGTGGAGAAAGAAATAATTTGACTTCAGTTCAGTCAAATTACACAGCTGAGACAGCCACTCATAGAATTGTCAAACAAAATAACAAACCTAAAGTAAAGACAAAACATTCTATTTGTGACAAAATCCTCGCACAATAATGTGTGTCTCATTATTCCAGTGATATGCCCTATACTACTAGACCTCGGTACTTGAGTCAGGGTTAATGTGTGACCAGTAGAATAGCTCTGGTCCATAGCCCTAATGCCCTTGCATTAGAGCTACAGCAGATATTCCAATTTCCTGGTCCACACAACTACATGTGAATTGTTCAGTCAAAAAGAATATATATTATATTTCACTACTGCTGGATAGACAATGGATAGTAATACTAGGGCCTCAAACCGATGAAGCTGAAAATTTGAACGGCAGCCTCCTTGTAGCGTAGAACAGAGTTTTACACTTTCAGTTTGAGGGGAGGGACTGCGTAACCACGGCCATACACACGCACACGCACACCCACACACACACACACACACACACACACACACACACACACACACACACACACACACACACACACACACACACACAGATTTATATGATCTAAAATGGATCTCTGTGTCTACATATGTGGACATCCTCCTGCACATAGGTATTTGGAATTACAGTATGTGATGTGACTGCATGTGATTAATCTTTAATCAAATAAAACACAGGGTATATGTAGAAATCAAGAGAACTTGCCTCCATTTTCCTTTTTAGCTGAATCATCAGTTACGACTGCTGTTGGGTCTCCATCCTTGTCAGCTCGATCACCAAGTGGGACTTCTGTTGAATAGAGATCAGTTAATAATAAGGTTAATAATAATAATAATAATACAAATAAGACATTTCCATATGTGGGTCCAAAATATGGACTGTGTGACACACACACACAGACAGACATGCCTGGCTTCAAGCAAGCTATAGCACAGTAACACTGCTTTGACAGTAACAAAAATAAATAAATAACAAATGTGTCGGCCAGTTCAGAGTAAAATTACAATCTGGTGTAGGAGGTGAACTCACAAACCTGAACAACTGTGAGGCATGTGGTTACTAATAACTAGGGATGTCCCGATAATTCAAAAACGTTTTTGGTCATATCAGTATCGTAAATACTGTATGGCTATCGGAAAAGTATCAGTATCATCAGTTATTTGTCATTATCGGGTCAGTCCAACTGCAGGTCTGACAGGGGTAAGGGGTTGACACTGTGGTACAAAGGACTCCAAATTCATAAACAATTCAAACCTACAGTTGATTTTGTTGAGAAAAGTATATTTTAGTGGGCCTTGATGGTGTTGTATTGCCTCATTATGCCCATTATTGACATGGGGTGACTGGCTTGACTGGTGAATTAATTAATGATAGAAACCATTGGGACTGATTTAATTTAATTAATTGTTATACTGTGGATTAGGTAGCTAGAAAAACAACATGTGAAGACACTACCCAGATACACCAGTAACTAAACTCTGTTTTGATATCTGTGATGTCCATGGACCGGTGGTCGGGAAATGCTGTGGACCAAAACATTTCTTGGTTTTGCAGCTAGAGACAATTTGTAGGAGGGGTTAATTTGTTTGTTTCTATATGTCAGCTAAGTAGTAACTAAGATACATTGTCAGAAAGAGAGCGAACAAGTGATTGATACGGATATGTATAAGAATTAGAGACACATTAGCAGTTAAAATTATAAGGTAATAAACTCTCGACCTAGTAACGTTACAAAAAAAGACACACTAGGTGCTGAATCACTGTTTGTAGTTGCACAGGGCTTCCTAAGTAGAACTATAACACACCCACGCACATGCACACGTACACACACACACAGACGAATTTATATGATCTAAATTGGAAATCTGTGTCCATATGGACATGCTTTGTAATGCTAATCTTGATAGTGACCTCACATAGAAGGCGTAACTTTCCCCACTGTCTTCTATGCAAGGCTTGGGTGGCAGTGCTAACTTACTAAACATAGCAAGTACCGTATTTTCCGGACTATAAGGCGCACTTAAAAGCCTTTAATTTTCTCAAAAATCCACAGTGAGCCTTATAATCCAGTGCGCCTTATATATGGATTGGTTGACTGCAGTAGCTTCTATTCTATGTTAACTGTAGTAGCTTCTATTCACTGTGCCTTATAATCCAGTGCGCCTTATATATGAAATCAGTTTTAAAAGGTGCGCCTTATAATCCGGTGCGCCTTATAATCCGGTGCGCCTTATAGTGCGGAAAATACGGTATTATTTTCACTTGAATATCTAAGTTACAATGACATTGGGTTGAGGTGTTGTTGTTTACAGTAACTGTTGCATAATCACATTTTTGCAGAGCCCACCTTCTATGTTTCCCCCCTGAGATGATGCTCAGCCACGGGTAAAAGTGCAGCCTGCATGAGTCCTGCTCACAGGTTCAGTAGCAGGCTAAAATGTACACATGTACTGTATATTCTCTACCCAATATAATATATCTCAACATGGAAGGTGGAAGATTTCTAGATACTCCTGATATTTCGTTTCGACCACAGATAGTAATACTAGGGGCTCAAACCGATGAGCTGAAAAGTTGAACGGCAGCCTCCTTGTAGTGTAGAACAGAGTTTTACACTTTCAGTTTGAGGGGAGGGACTGCGTAACCGCGGCCATACACACGCACACGTGCGCACACACGCACACACACATACACACACACACACACACACACACACACACACACACACACACACACACAGATTTATATGATCTAAATTGGATCTCTGTGTCAATGTGGACATTCCCCTGCACATATTTGGAATTATGTGATGTGACTGCATGTGATTAATCTTTAACCCATTGTGTCCTGACTAGAGCTGCCAGTCGATTAAAATAGTTAATCGCGATTAATCGCATGATGGCCCATAGTTAATCTTCGATTAATCGCAAATTAATCGCATATTTTCATATTTTCAAATTTCCCGATATACTCCCGATATCCGATATCAGCAAAAATATATACAATTTATTATGTTTTTTTTTTTTTTTTTTTTTTTTTTTTTTAACTGGGGACCCCCCAAAATAATTTCAGGACCACTGAGGGGTCACAACGAACAGGTTGAGAACACCTGCCTTAAACACTGCTTAAAAAAAGAAGAACTATGTTGGTCGATGTAAGATGTAAGATGATCACTTCACACAGGTGTGATTTTTAGTTAATTAGCAATAAAATAAAAATAGTTTTCCCCTTGCTACATTACAGTATATCAGCCTTTTCATTATTTTCAAAGGGAAAAAACACCTTATATATTTGTGCCAACAATACTCCAGGTAATAAAAAATACCCTATGTCGAGGCTGTGGGAGAGGAGAGCTGTGTTTGGAGGGGAGGAGGGAGCACAGCTGTTTAACAAGCTTAATTGTGTTGCCAACTGCCAAAATCCAAAATGCACTAGTGGCACTTCCAAAATGCACTAGAAGTAGCTAGAGCAGTGGTTTTTTCCACCAGGGGTTTCTCAATAATTTTGGCACTAGGGGAGTCTGGAAAAAAACTAAATATAGTTACAAATGCGCCAAGTTGGCAACCCTACTTCTGTCCATGCCGTCGTGATTATAGATGTACGTTTTACGGATCGCTCCTGCCTGGCTATTCTTGCAACGTTTTTGCTGGGATTATGCATTGGATTTACAAGCAAAACTGAAGGATTATACTTTTTGATGATCACTTTGAGAAAGGGTAAGTCATCAGGCCACCTCTCTCTCTCTTTCCCTGCTCTGACTGCAATGCAAGTGTATTCTATCGAAAGGAGGAACAGTCTCCGTCTCCCTCTCTCTCCCTCTCTCTCTCTCCCTTTCTCTCTCTCTCTCTCTCTCTCTCTCTCTCTCTCTCTCTCTCTCTCTCTCTCTCTCTCTCTCTCTCTCTCTCTGTCCCTCTCTCTCTCCCTCTCCCCATCCCTCTCTCTGTCTATCTCTCGCTTGCTGCTGTATGTGCGCACTTGGCGAAGTGCCTCTCTGTTCCGTTAATGCATGGGACATACGTGCCCAGTTCTCATCAAAATAGTGTGCTGTGTTCGTCTCAGTAGTGGTTCTACAGTAGTGACTCTACAGTGGTTCGTAGGTCCAGTCGTTTGATTCAATCCGTATTATTTCACGCCAACCCTCGTCCTCCACAATGTTAATCGGCCGGGGGGGGTGGCGGGGGGGTTGGGGGGGGGGGGGGGGTCCGTGCGTTAATCTTAATTTTTTTGACGCCGTTAACGCACGGCTGAGTTAACGCGAGATTAACGCGTTAACGCCGGCAGCCTAAGTCCTGACCCTTGATTCGAGTTTCTGACACCAGATTATACAGTAGTTCCTGACACCAGATTATAGCTGCAGCAACATTCTGGCTTTTGACACTAGATTCTACAGTAGTTTCCGACATAAGATTCAAGTTATTGACACTAAATGATAGTTTCTGATGCTAGGATCTCCTTTTTGACACTAGATTCTACTTTCTGACGCTAGAATCGAGTTTTTGACACTAGATTCTATAGTTTCTGACACTAGATTCTAGTTTTTCTGACAAATCTGTGCTCCTGTGTCAGTGATGCTAACATATTTCTAGCCAAGGACCACCAGAATTATCCATATTTGGCTGCAGACCGCCATCTGAAAACATGTTGTTCTCAGGGTTCCCCAGAAGCGAAAAATTGAGATAAAATGTTTGCTTCCAAAATAATGTATTCAGAGATTTGCAGCACATTTTCACAATTTTTTCAAAAATAGCAGAACAACAAGCTCATGTCGCGCCACTCGGTGGCGCGACATGAGCTTGTTGATCTGCTATTTTTCAACAGATAAAACACCAAAACGCGTTCAGGACACTAAGGGTTAATCAAATAAAATACAGAGGACTTGCCTTCATTTTTCTTGTCTGGGTCTTCAGTTGGAACTGGTTTCACGTCTGTGGGCTTCACGTCTGTGGAATAGAGATCAGTTAATAATAATAAATTAATAATAATATTTTTTATTAACTCAGTGACACGGGCGATGAAGCCGCCCCCATATAATTTTCGGTTACAGGACTTTTATTAGTCAAGTAAAGCAATAATAATAACATCAGTTGTTGTTGAAGTTGCAACAGACACGCAGCATGCATAAAGCTAAAGGTCTGACTCAGAGAGTTTTCTGTTTTCAATGATGAAATGCTGTTGGTTTAGTGGTGCCAAAATTGTAGTTAGTAGCAGTAGTAGTGTTTCAAATCATTTTAAATATAAGCACTTTAATTTGAAATATCTTGGGTTGTTTTGCATGGCATCGTGTTGGGGGGAGCAGGGGGCATTGCCCCCCCCCCCCCCCCCCCCCCCCCCCCCCCCCGATCCATAGATCCACCCTGTCTGATGCACGTACCAAAAGGACAGTGTTCTAATTTATGACTTCAACAAGCATTTCATTTGGAATATGAACTCTTCCAGAGAGACTTTAGCGTAACCAGCGTCAGGTAAGAACATAAGATTATGCCTTGTTGTCCGTTTTGGGGGCAGAAGGCAGCTTTTCAGAGTAAAATCTGCTGACACGCTAGAGCCTTTATTTTTGAAGAATTCCCAGACCAATAAATAAATAAATTAGCTCGTTTGAGGTTGAGTCGTATCACAAACTGATCAAATGACGTCCTCAGGCTCACTCACCCTGAATGTGGAGGCATTTCTTCAGACATTCAGACACCGGACCAGGAAGCATGTTTCTGAAATTCTCTGAGAAGCGACAACATAACATGATTATATTTGTGCAATCCGCCCCAACAGAATCGTCATGATTCTGAAATAAATTGTTCATATGGCATCAATATCAGTTTAAACCACATTAACCTCAATTACTCTACATAGGATTCTTAAAAAAAATTGACACTACATACAGTAGTACAGTAGTTATGCATAACTTAAAATTGGTAGAAAAACTTACCACTGAGTTTCACTCCAAGCAGACAGACCAAGACCAAGACAAGGATGAGAAGCAAAATAATAACCAGAATAATAATCGCAACTGAAGAATCAGGAGGCACTAAGGACATAAAAAACAGAATTACATTACTGGGTTTTATTTGCTTCCAAGTGAACATTTAACCAGAAAGATGATGCACGTCTTACACCCTGTGCGTCGAGTGCAGTTCGTTTCCCACAATAACCTAAATCTAACATCCACATTATAGTTGTAGTGCTCTATACTTGGGTCAAATGGATGTTATGGAGTTCTCCATATTTGGGTCAAATGGAGTATGTTTGCCTCCATATGGGCCCATATATGGTCATGCCTCGGTTGTGGAGTTCTACGGTATAGTGTCAGGCATGTCCAAATGCATATGTACGGGCATGTTGAGTTCTCCAAATGTTCTGCTCTGCTTTTTGTTGACAGTGTTGTTTGTTTAAATAATGAGGGAGATGTCATCGTTTTAAACACACTCAGGGATGGGCAATAACAAAAGTAATTTCTCACTGCATGGTCTGGTACAATGTAGGCCTGCTGCCTAATGAGCTAATGTTACACACAATAAAGTTAAATGCACAAAGTGTACTTTTAACGGGCCGTTTGCACAAAAAATATTTTGGAAAGAACTTGTGCCCCTTCCCTACTAACGTCAGGGGTGTTGCCGGTGATAGTAATGAAGGCTCGGTTCCATTTTGGTCAAAGTTGGCTCAGTGAAAACACTTTGCTACACCAGTGAGTGGTTCTCCTTTGGTTCCATTTGTAAACTCTCAAGAGTTACGTTGTCTTTGAAATTAAAAACAACTCTGTGAAAACAACTGTGAAACCTAGCCTCGAAGTACATTGGGAAAAGTTAACAATCCAGCTTTCTTTGAAGAAGTGACCACTGAAAACTACAACATGACGTTACAACGCGGTATTCACAACACACATCTCTTTTTTGTCGCCTCTTCACCGAAAACTGGACTATGACTAAGGCTGTGTGCCTACAGCCCAATAGTGATATATTTATTTATTAGAAAACGCTCAGAACTAAGCAAAGACAGTGATTACATTTCTATAGAGCTGCGCAGTGACGTCACCACCCCTGTTCCGGAAGTCTTTTCCCCATTCATTTTTCTCATAGACTTTTCGAAAATAATTTATATCAAGACGATTGCGCAGCGGCCAAAGCCAACTCAGGTCGTGACAAATCATGACAACAAACACAATATCGTCATATAATATATAATTGGGAAGAAGTAGAAAACGGCATGATACAAGACTTTTTGTTTCGTTTTTCATCTTAGAAATTATTTTATTGTCCCAAAAGTTTGTGTGTGTCATCATGATTTGTCACGACTCGAGTTGGCTTTGTCCGCGGCGTAATCGTCTTGATATAAATTATTTTCGAAAAGTCTATGAGAAAAATGAATTGGGAAAAGACTTCCGGAACAGGGGCGGTGACGTCACTGCGCAGCTCTATACATCATGGATTAACTTAAGGTACATACCATAAAATTTGTTGTCACTCTGATCACTCTTCAGCGCACTGACAGGGTTACTTAGTTCGCAGGCGAATTTTTGGATCTTTTTCGTTGCTTCATCTTTGACGATAGTCAAAGTCTGGTTAGTGTCATCCATCGATTCCAATTTATCATCCACAATCTTCATCCAGCGATAAGTAAATGGACCTGTAGTTTCTGTGGGTTCTCCTCCATCGCAGACCAGAGCGCACTGGGTACTATGCTCAAGTGAGCAAGTCAGTGGCTTCAAAATCACCTCTGGCTTTGGGACACCAACTGTTGGGGGGAAAAGAATGAATGTGTGTGAAAGCAGAACATGTTTAGGGATATTATGGTGATGGTTATTATTATCAGGAGGGGTGAAATCATTTTCCGACCACAACCGTTTTCTAAAACCGTCGCCACCGTTGCCAATGTGATCATGATATTTTTCTTCTTTCTCTAAATTTCTATCCCCATGATTTTGTAACACATTTTTTTCACCCCCACTGCCAATTACCTAATGTGATCCTGGGCTCTACACACCCTCCACACACACCCTGGGGAGGCAGTGGAGTGGCCTCATGTTTCCTTCAGTGCATAAGGAGTCCAGGATTACTGCATGTTTTTTGTGAGGGGACACAGGGAGAAAATGCAAACTCCACACAGAAAGGCCCTTTCACCAACCCCGCCTCGGGTATGGGCAGTGATGATGCAGGGGAGGAGACACATCGCCAGCACCTACAGCATCTCTAGCCGGAACCGAACCCAGGACCTTCTAGCTGTGAGGCGACAGCACTTCCACTGTGCCCCGGGGAGTTTCACATTTTTGTCTCATATAGGATGTCAATGCTATGGTCACAAATAACCCCTATAAATAAAAGGTTTACTGACAGCTGGTCAGCAAGTGGATTTGTGAACGTATGTACATATTTTAGGCCAATTCAAAATTTCTATGTACCAAATTACCCACCCCACCCCGGACTATATGAGAAGTAAATTTCTCTGGACGGCAGCCAATCAGATTGTTCATTGTGACAAGGCAGCAAGCGGCATTGCAACCATTTCCGGAGTTGAAAGGAGATGTGGTTCAACTTCACACGCCGAGCTTGAGTATTGTTATTGAGTATAGTATAGTAATATTGAGTATTATTACTATTATTATCAACAGGAGAAGAGGAGAGGTTGCTTTTCGACCACTATGCTGCTTAAAGCCTACAACCTCTCTCAACCTTTTGAATCCAATAACGTAAGAAGAAATACTGCGGCCCTCCATCTTAAAATGGGCAGCCTCAGGCCAGGGTTACTTACACTCATCACCACAAGTAATGTTGCCTCAGTGTTCACTAATACAAGACGACTAGAGCTGCAAACGAAATCCTATATTCAAAAGAATATTCGTATATGAAAATGTAAAGAATATTTAAATGTTATAAATTAAGGTTCGGATTTAAAACAAAATAATAGAAATGTGATCTCCCACAAGACTCTGGGCCGCATAAACTAAACCATTATTATAAAAAAAATAGGCATTTAAGATAAATATGAAGTATTAATTTCATCTCGCAAGACTCAAGAGAGCACATTTCTAAGCGCCAACCGTTGACAATACAGGACTGGAGCAAATAGAGGAACAAAGAGGATGTTTTACAGCATATTAGGCTGCAATATTTAAGATTGAAATTATATATATTCGATATTCAAATGATTCGATATTCGTTCGAACCCACATGGTGTTTTAAAAGGAATATTCAAATATAAATTTTTGGCAATTCTTACAGCACTGGAGATGAGTGTGCCAAGCTGTTGTTTTACCAATATAAGCAAGCAACCCACAGGAATACTTGTACAGGAGTTGCCAGGAGGAATGTCTGAATGGAATGTTGGGTTAGTGGTAGGGAGCTCTTTAAATCCTTTTTCAGGACCAGTCTCAATGATATGCCAATCAGGATGTAGGATTCGTCTATATTCACAATCAGAGATGGCGACTCGACACTCAACTCGCCAAAAATGGGACTCTAGACTTGACTCAGACTCTAGATCAATGACGCATGACACATCTGGGACTTTTTAGTTTGTACGAAACAGTAAACACACTCCTTTGCACTGAATATTGGCACATCAATTTTGCACTCGACATAATTCGACGTCAAAAGCTCACGAAATTGCACGAAATGCAATGAGATGAATTTAGTATACATATTATCTGTTGTTCTCCTATGCATGTGTAGCCATTAAACCCTAACTATTGTATAGTTACAGGCAGCTGAGCTTACGAATTATCCGCTTCTTAGAAAGGGGAGAAGCGTGGCATCACAGTACTGGTAGATAACAGTATTTTCACTTTATTATTTCATTTCTTTTACCGTCTCCCACCCTTCCTGAGTGTGTCCTGTCCCACACCCACACACTTGCGCGCACCAGTGTGCGCACACACACAAACACACACGCACACACACACACACACACACACACACACACACACACACACACACACACACACACACACACACACACACACACACACACACACACACGTTAACCCTAAACTTTCAAATTCACATTTTCTCTTGTGAGGACTCAACCTGAATGAGGATATCATGAAAGAGGAACTAGATATTGTAGATGCAATCGTTACGATTACAGTGTGGTATGGCCATCCCTCTCAGGGTAATGTCACTGCAATCTGCAATCACAAAAGCCTTGGGAAGAGATTCAGATGCGTTGGCCAGTTGAAGAGGAGAAGAGAATTATTGCACAAACCCCCAGTGAATTGAGAAATAGGTTTTTAACACTTTTAGACCACATTCATGGTCATTTACTAATCACCATACCCAGGCTTCACTTTTGTGTATTTTTAAAATAAAAACTCCATAAAAATGGATTTTTATAGATGATGACAACGTATCCATTACCACAGCAATAAAAGCTGATAGAAATTAAGCTGACCTGTTTTTTATCCCATTTCTGAACCGTCCTCCACAAAGACAGGTGCCTTGATTACAGTCAGACATACTCTGTTATTAATCCCATTCTGGCATATTATACTGTATGGCATTATATCTGAACACTTTATATAGTAGAAATAAGCAGTGGCAGAATATAGTGATGTTTGTAAACAAACATCGCTCTTTATTATCCCACGATTTTGCAAACCTGTGGAATCCTGTGGATTTTGCAAACCATTTTTTCACCCAGTGCCAATTCCTAATGTGATCCTGGGCACTACACACCCTACGCCAACCTGAGGAGGCAGCGGACTGGCCTCATGCTTCCTTCAATGCATGAGGAGTCCAAGCTGCCTTCTTTTCACCTGACAGGGGGGAGTTTCCCTGGTTGGACGTAGCGCGTGGAAGGAACACGTTATTCCAACCAGTTCCACCAGGGGAGGGGCTGGCCAGGGGAGGGGCAGTTTAGAGGTGAGGATTACAGCATATTTTAGTGAGGGTATCTACCCTAGGGGGACACGGGGAGAACATGCAAACTCCACACAGAAAGGCCCTTTCACCAACCCCAACTTGAGTATGGGCACCGCTTTGAATCATCTTTGAATCATTTTTAAACAGCAATGTAAGGAGCAACCACACCAACTACAACACACACTACATCACATGTATGGACACATGCAGGACACAATTCATACTTACCAATAAATTTAGTCTTGAAGGTCGTGCTCTGCCCTCGTCCATTTAGCTCCACAGAATAAACGCCATCGTCGCGTTCCAGCAAATTCCGGACGACCAGCTTTGCAGTTTCTTTATTTAAAACTGTGCGGTTCTCGTATGTGCCGTAGTAATCCACATCGGGGCTAAATTTGTTGTCCCATTCTGTGACTTTATTTGCGCCGTGTTTCCACAGGATGCCTTTGAGGGGTGGATTAACAACAGCGGAAATATTTGGAACCAATACAAGCTCTCCACCCAGTTTCACGTATGTCACTTCTTCTTGGGCTGTGGAGAAAGAAATAATTTGACTTCAGTCAAATTACACAGCTGAGACAGCCAATCATAGAATTGTCTAACAAAATAACAAACCTAAAGTAAAGACAAAACATTCTATTTGTGACAAAATCAAAAAAGACCCCCACAATAATGTGTGTCTCATTATTCCAGTGATATGACCTATACTACTAGACCTCGGTACTTGAGTCAGGCTTGGGCCAGTAATCCATTGAAGGGGAAAAATCGCCCTGAGGCACAGTGAGCAGTGGTGGGGGAGTCGGGAAACTTTACATTACAATGGCATCAGATGTTGCCAAGGTGTTATCTATGGGTGTTATAGACTGCTTGACACCCGGCCAATCATTAATTTCTGCCTTTTGTTATCAAATGGGCCAAAACCTGTTTAAAGGTAGGGGAAGTGATTTCACTTTTGTCAGATATCACCCAATTTTTTTTTTTTCTGTTAAAATGCTCTATTATAAGGTGTGGAAACCACATATGGAGTTTCCCCCTCCCCCACGTTAGCAGAGGAGCTAATAAAAGTTCCCCAGGTCACCACAATTCTCCTCCAATCAGGAGAGAGCAGCAGGTTCACATAGTGTAGCTACTTTTGGGGGCCCCTAGTGCACCAGGCTGGTACTACACCATGAATTTCAAATCACTTCCCCTACCTTTAACTGGTGGTGTGGGGGGGGTGAATCTAGTTGCAATACCCTCCACTGACTCCCAACGACAAAAAAATCATCGATAGATCTGCTTGTATTAAACAATGTCATTATGTAATTATCTTCTTGTTATCTACAAAGAGTTTGTTTGATAAAACTCCACCGTAGACATGTTATGAGCTACTTTCTATCAATAAATTCTCTGCTGGTGGTTACTTTTACAAAGTACAGGAGTTTGGAAGCGCTCATCATAGTCACTGAACACATCTGAATACCACCTGTTCAGAATTTGCACCTAATGTAGGAGGAGGCTTATATCATCTACTGTATGTTGGTCCTCAACATGGCCGCTAAAGAACTACTAATGAGTCCCATGAATAGAAAGAGGACAGTTGAACCTTTCCATACAGCTGCAAAGTTGGTGAGTCAATGGAGGGTATTGCAACTCCAGATTCATCCCATTGTAAAAGAAATGTTGAGTAGCATTGCGGCTAGGGAATTTGCATGTTTTAGTGACTGACTAGCCTGGTCTAGCCCTCAATGATTTTGGCCTTGGGGGCGGGGGTGTCGTGGGATCCACACGGTGGAAGTGCTGCGCTCTGATTTGATCTCACTAACGTGTCGTCATCTCCGGCCCCTCCCACGCCCGTCCACTGCTGTTCTACGTCACATCATTTAGAGCGACGCCCACCCCGGAAGGTTGACACGCCCCTCAAGGCCACTTTCCAACGTGCATTAGTCCAGGCTTTCTGTTTTCGCGCAAAGCGAACGAAAATGAAAGCCTGGGTGTCGAGGCTAGTGACTGACAGACATAACTGTAACCTCGGCTGCATTGACAATGAGGGCTTGCCCTCAACTGTATTTCCGTGTATAAATAAAGGTGATGAAAAGAAGATTGGCCGATGGAATACAACCACCCTAAGGAATACGATCTGTACTATCCAGACTTTCCCATGTAAACAGAGCTGCTACATTTAAACAGATAGTAAACCTGTTTGTTCTATTCCTATTCTGCATGGTCTGTCTTGAAGTAGCAATAAAAATGTTAGTGTATTAAAAACAAAACAGAAAAGAGGAAATAAGGTTATATGCACTGTTATATGTTATAACCTGTTATAAAACAATGCAATGCAGCATAACTCTGTCTACAAAAATCTGTACCCCCCTCCAACTTGTATATATTTGTCCCCATTTTCAACTGTTTTATTGTATTGTTTCGTGACTCTTGCTTTGGCAATGTAAACGTCTGTTTTCTCATGCCAATAAAGCTCCTTTGAATTGAATTGAATTGACTGTTGGCAGTGTTGGGACATGTGCACTACGTAACTTAATATATTACATAATATATTACCAAAATGCAGTAACTTGAAATATAAATATATTAGTTAACTAAAACAATCTAATACATTATACTTTTCTTTCTGCATTACTGCATTACTTTCAATATTACTTTCTGTCAATCTGTCTCATTGAAAATGTTCTCGTGAAGTTATTATATTGACAACTGCAGAAGTTAAATAATTACTTATTTTCTATCATTTGTCATCAAATTATTTATTCAGGAGTGACGTTTTTCAAGTTGATTTCATATGGATTTGGCCAGATAGCAATTTCGCTTGCTTTATTGCAGGTAGGCTATGCCACTGGTCCACGCAATATTTGATTAATAGTGATACTAAATATTTCATTATATATGTTGTAAAAAGTAATATGTAATAGTAATATGAATAGCGGTATATTACACTTGCTCAGACAGTAATATTGTAATATAATATATTGCTTTAAAATGAAGGTAATAATTAATAAGTCATATATTAACAAGGTAAAGTAATATTCCCAACACTGACTGTTGGTAGGGCATTCCACATTTCTGATGGGCAAAAGCTAGCTCTGGTCCAGAGCTCCACTGCTTCTGAGTGGCAGAAGCGAGCTCTGGACCAGAGCTAGACAAAAGTGAAAGCGAAAGGAACACTGCCTTTCCGCAGCCACAGCCTATATAGTGGCTGATTATCATTATTATTTTCTTAAAGCATAGATTAAAATAAATGAACCTCATCGTGAGGTTTTGAAACTTCCGTGGCTTTTAATGTAAACCAGAAAGACCCCCGCAACTAGAATTACACAGCACTGAGTCGGACAAGGGTCTCGATCGGCTCTCGGGCGTGTCGATGTGCGCGCAGATCTAATACAGATCTAATACATGTGTTAAACTATACCTGAAGTCTGTTGGATGAGTCCGACTGCTGCCAACACACAGACGAACCCGATCAGGACACGCGCCTTCATGTTGAATGATGTTGACCGATCGTTAAAACGTCAAAGCATATTACTAGTTAGTTATATCCTGCCGACATACACACACACAAGCACAACACAGCCACCAAATAATGGCCGTCTGGTCTGGACGAGAGCAGAGGGCGGAACCGCCGCGGGACCGGAGCCAGAGAGTATAGACAGAGTTTTACCCACTCTACGTTCACTTCATGGGGCCAGTCCAATGGCGGCTCTTCTACATAGACTTCTATTGAGAATGGGGACAACTAATAGGGACAAGTCCAGGACCGGGAAGTAGGCATTGGACCCAGTGACTCAACAGCCCAGCTTTATAATGGTCTTAAATCTCTTTATTTTAGATTAAGACCCTTTGGCTTGGCATGTTATGATGGATGGATGGATGCATGCATAAAATAGGTTCTGATCCCTCAATGTCGCAACTCTGCTACCAGATGGCTCGGGGTTATCTGAGTTGAACACCTTCCTGGGCCATCTAGCAGAAGAGTTGCGATATTGAAGGAGCAGAAAGCAGTCTGGTCACGTGGTTCGTGTACTCGCACGAGCCCATAGACACCAATGCATTCCGGGACTTCAGTTTGTCCCCATTCTCATTAGAAGTCTATGTGGAAGAGGCTAGAGTCGCTATTGGACTGGCCACACTAAGTGTACGGAGTTTGCGTTACTCTACTTTACTACTCTGAGTTTTCTGAGTTTCGGATAGGAAAACTGACGATAACGCACCAGCGATGGGTGTGGGGCTGTGTAACTTTATACATTCTATACACACCGTTGTCCTTCAAGTTTTCTCCAAAGTTGTGTTGGTATAAAAGCAAAAGTAGCGATATGATATAATATAGTCTTTCCATATAAGCTATCATCTTATCTTCTCCCATACAATGTGTTTGTATAATGTATATCCAACAGCATATTAACGTTACGTGCAAAAAAGTACAGTACTTCTTTGCGGTTTCCTTCCGGGGGATCAAAACCGAAACCGAAACTAAGCCATTGTATTAATAATAATAAAAGACAATATCCTGTGGAGGGGAAAAATAGCCGACACAATTGTTTCACTTTATAAGTGGTCTGATATTCAGCATTTGAGCCACGAACCACCATTTGATATAAGGGACAATTTAGTTTAATTTTACACTCTCAAGAGTTTAAATCCCAAGTGTAACGGCCCTCGAATAAAGAAGAACGGATGGTCTCAACGGGTGCTTTATTTTTCCATAAACACGGATCCTGAGCACCGTGAAAACTATAACAAACAAAAGGAGAAATAAATTACAATCAGAACTATACATTTCATAGTTTTCAACAATAAAAAACACTGCATTAAATTCAATACAATCATCATCAACAATAAAATGGTTAATTTATAGTTGGGATAATGATCAAACTATACATTTAAATACAAGACCAATAAGACAGGAAAACACACTGTAATCAAACATATCAACTTCAAACAAATGAAACCCAAAATTCAAGCAATTAAACAATTCTAACCTCAGTCCGCCATTCGAGGGACTAACAAACAAAGCCTCTGACAACACCGTCAAGGGAGTTCAAACAGGGAAGACAGCAATTAAGGTCGGCGCTGTAAACAGTATAAACAGTTCAGTCCACTGTGAACAAGACAAAATGTTTGATATAACAATCAATTGTGAGAATAACAAACAAACATACCGGGTCGCGCTGCAGTATTCAAACATGCTGCCCCTTCCGCCTCATTCAAAGTTCAGCTGACTGTGTGGTAAGCATGTGTGAAGCCAGAAAGATTAAGATCACTTCCTGAGGCGGAAGTGAAGCTTCAAAATAAGGCACTAGCAACCTACAGTGTAGTGAGTGTCAAAATAAAAGCCACCCAAGTTATACTTCAAAAATAAGAAAGTTGATTCGTTCAAATCACAAAAAAATATGAAATAAACCCAAGTGTCACTGGCACTTACACTCCCCCCAATCATGTTATCCAGGCCAAGAAATACAAATTTCCATAACATGATTCATCTAAACATCAATCAGGTTAAGAGAACCAATTACTTAAGTGGCCTTTCGATGATAACATATTTAAGGGAAATATCTTACTTCGGATGGATTTTTTACACCCAGGACTTCCATATAAGTCTCCATTTCGGACCTGGCTGGTGACCTCTCTAGTACTTGGGGTTCCCTGCTCTCCCTGGGAGCTGATGGAGTGGACTTGTGCCGGCTCAGTCATTTCTACTACATCTGATTTATTGCCTGTGGACTCCAGTCTCTCTCTTGGTATGTCCTGGTTTGGTTTCTTAGCGGTCTGCTGAATCTGTATCTCCAGATCATTCTGGTTCAGACTTTGTTTTCTAATCTCCTGCTACAGCCTCAACTTCAGGTTTGTCACTTCCTCTGAGAGCATATCCTTGTTTGCCTCCAGCTTATCAAGCATTTCCTGGGACTTCCTGTAGTCCCCATCCAATGTGCAATAGTCTTTCTGTAACTGCAGTAGCTCATCTTTCACATGCAGCCTGGAGCTACCCTCCTCCTGTAGGCTGCGCTCCGCCTCTCTCAAAGCCCTGGACTTCGCTTCCACGACGGCCTGGTAAGTCCTGTTTTCATCAGCTAGTTTGGCTTTCGTGGCCCGATGTTGTGCCTCCTCCAGTATCAGACCCTGCTGGATGGTCTTCAATTTCAACTTCAGATCAGTCTCCTGGTTGATTCTCTTGAGGTCAAGATCAGCGAGTTTCTTTTGCAATTCCATATTCTCAGCATGGGCAAGCGAGAGAGAGCTCTTCACATCCTTTAACTCCCTTTCCAGACTTGAGATACGTCTCCATAAGTCAGTAATAGCCTCTGTTCCCAGGCTGTGGTCGTGCCTCTCGGCCAATACACAGTTTGCTTTAGCCTTTAACTCAGTCGAAAGCTTCCGGTCCCCATGTTGATCAAGAGGTGGATTTGAGCCCACTATACTCCACCCCAGTACAGTTCTTTGAGCAAATGGGTCGTTGTCATCTCCAGTGACTATCTCGAGGGGTGCTAACGCCATTGGGCAGTCGTTTCCAATTAAAAGACCAACCTCACAGTCTTGTAGTGGAGGCACTTTGTTTGCAAGCTGTTTTAGGTGAGGCCATCGTAAGGCAGTGTTCTTAGTGGGGATATATGACTTATTTACAGGGATCAGGTTGCGGGTGTAGGCATTATGTAATCGAATGTGCTTATCTGATTGCATACCTCTCACTTGCAGTCCTTTGACACTCTTACTTGCAGTGATTGTGTTGATGGCCGTCATGGTGCTGAGTTTCAACCGCACAGGTTGGGTGCTTACTTTTATTTCTTCAAGGAGGTCTTCTAAAACAAAGGTAGAGTCACTCTGTGTGTCAAGTATGGCATATGTCAAAATTTCTCTCTGTGGCTCCTCGGAAGATGACAGGAAGACGGGTACGATGCTTGAGGTAGCGGAAGCTTGTTGAAACAATGTGTGCGCCATGGCTGTATGGACTTCCGAATCTGTATGGTCGTCTGTGGAAGTGGACTGATTGGATGTTTCTCCCCCTGATCTATTTTCTCGGTCGACATGTAGGCAGGTCGGATGTTGTCGTTTACATACTCCACAGCTGTGTCTCTTCTGGCATTGCTTACTGACATGGCCCCTTTTTAGGCATCCGAAGCAGAGTTGATTATCAAAAATATATGCCTTCTTGTCTTCTATCGGTTTATTGGCGAATGTGGGGCAGGTAGCCAGAGTGTGTGCTTCCTGGTCACATATAGGGCAAGTGAATGAAGGTTTGGAGTTGGAGTCATTCTGGGCGCTGGTGTGGAATACCTTGGCCTTTCGGGATGTTCTATCATCTATAGACCTCTGTTGTAATAGAAAGGGGGATGCAATAGGATTGCAAACTATGTTCGCTTCTGTTTGGATGTATTTAGCAAAACATGGGAAGTCTGGATATTCTCCATATTCATCTAGTTCCTTCACCACTACTCTGCTCCACCCACGGACAATCCACTCTGGCAGCTTTAGGAGAATTTTATGATTTTCCTCGCAGTCATTCAAAATAGATAGACCTTTTATATGTGGCATAGCCTCAACACAACTCTGCAGGAAGTCGGAAAATTCTCTGAGGGCGAAGGGATCCTTCGAGTCGATATTGGGCCACTTCATTAATTTATCACGGAAGGCCTTTTGCAAAATGAATGAGTTTCCATATCTTTCTTGTAGCACCCTCCAAGCTCCCTGATACGCATCCTCAGAGTTTCGATAAAAGAAGCCCTCAACGGCCCTAAGGGCTTCTCCAGCTAAATAGTGTTTCAAATAAAACATCTTTTCACTTGCAGGTATCGGCTGTCGGTCTATTAGTGCCATAAAAGACATCCTCCAGTCCACAAACTCCAAAGGCTCTCCAGAAAAAACTGTTGGCTCTGGGGTGGGAAGACGGTTTATACTGAGTGAGCTTATAAGTGATCGTGTGAGACTGTTTGTATCCAAGGCAGCTGATGTGTTAATGACTGGTTGTGAAGTTAATGGTTTCGAATTTGAAATTGTTTGACATGGGACGTTGGGGGGAATGACACATGGATTATTGGCCTGTTCGTATTCAACTTCAAGTTGTTTATAAACATTGACACGTGCTGCTGCCACTCGAATGTCCTTTTGTGCCTTGAGTTGCTGTAACTTTATCGTTTCTTCCTGTATCTTGGCTTGTACATTATGTATTTCCTGCAAAGCCATGGCCTTTTCTTGTTTGGCCGCAAGATCGGCTTCTGCGGCTGCTCTTGTCCGGGAGGCCTTGGAGGAGGCTTTGGAGGAAGCTTTGGAGGGCGCTTTGGAGGGGGCCTTGGAGAGAGCACTGGAATGGTGGCTGATGGTGGATTTTACTTCATCGTCGTTTGTTATGGAAGCAGGTGGGTACAATGCATAGGTTCCTCGGGACTGTGTGCGATTTTCCTCTTCATTTACTCCTGCATCCGAGAGAACGGTTTCTGTGTTTGTGTTTCCAAAGATGGAACCATATTCCTCCTTATTTAAGGTTATCCTGACCCGTGTCTTAGCAAGCTGTTCATTGAATGGTTGGTTAATTGTATCGAGGTGTTTATCCACAATTTCACATATGTCACTAGTGATTGCGACACAGGCATCCATTGTCTTCACAATGTCTGTATTAGGGGTGCAGTTACGTTGGATCACTTCATAACATTCACTGATTGCATTGTGTTGTTTATGAATGGTTTGTTTTATGTTGCGAAGGTCCTCCTCTGAACAAAATGATTTTAATGTCGCTCGAATCTTCTTTGCTGATTGGGCCCAGATGGTATAAGCCTTGAAAAATGCCTTTTCATGTTTCTTGACGTTCTCATCCTGCATCATCTGGCCTTTCTCTGTTTGGGTTTTTTGCCTGGTGCTGGTTCTGACCTGTTGCGCATTAGCTGATGTCTCTCCAGTTCTATTAGTGTCATCTACTTCTGGGATTGGGAGCTGCTGCACGTCGACTGCCGTCTCAGGGGTGGACATTTTTATGGGCTATTAGTGGTTGACACTTCAAAGTTAATTTTGTTCTCTCTGCGTTTAACATTCATGAGTACATGCACACGATAACTCAAATCTGCTCAACCAGCATGTGACCCAACCTTCCAACCACAAAGAAATAATTACAATCCAAAGTTTCAAACAATATTACACAAATGTCCCTTTAGTCATTCAGAAATACATGCAGCTTAATTCACAGGTTGAGACAATACCTTGGTCAGTAAAATTGAACCTCTAAATCCCTTCATAAGGAAAACCTTTCTAGTTTTCAAACCCACATTTTTATTTTCTTTTTTATTTATTTATTTCATTTTTTTGTAGTTTTGTTTTATTTTATGGTTTTTGTGCATACGTTTGTACGTGTGTGTGTGTGTGTGTGTAGGCGTAGGTGTAGGTGTAGGTGTGTGTGTGTGTGTGTGTGTGCGTGGCACGCACACACTTGTATTGTCCCTTTGCAGCCTTCAAGATCATTCAGTTCCAAGTATAGGTTACCTCTCAAGTATGATTTGCTGTGTAGTGTTGTGTGTGACAAACTTGATCATTAGCTGCTGACTTGGCGAGGGGAGGGGTGGCTACAGATGAGATGGGGTAACGTTGAGTTGTCTCCAGCGGTGAGTTTTCACTGTAACGGCCCTCGAATAAAGAAGAACGGATGGTCTCAACGGGTGCTTTATTTTTCCATAAACACGGATCCTGAGCACCGTGAAAACTATAACAAACAAAAGGAGAAATAAATTACAATCAGAACTATACATTTCATAGTTTTCAACAATAAAAAACACTGCATTAAATTCAATACAATCATCATCAACAATAAAATGGTTAATTTATAGTTGGGATAATGATCAAACTATACATTTAAATACAAGACCAATAAGACAGGAAAACACACTGTAATCAAACATATCAACTTCAAACAAATGAAACCCAAAATTCAAGCAATTAAACAATTCTAACCTCAGTCCGCCATTCGAGGGACTAACAAACAAAGCCTCTGACAACACCGTCAAGGGAGTTCAAACAGGGAAGACAGCAATTAAGGTCGGCGCTGTAAACAGTATAAACAGTTCAGTCCACTGTGAACAAGACAAAATGTTTGATATAACAATCAATTGTGAGAATAACAAACAAACATACCGGGTCGCGCTGCAGTATTCAAACATGCTGCCCCTTCCGCCTCATTCAAAGTTCAGCTGACTGTGTGGTAAGCATGTGTGAAGCCAGAAAGATTAAGATCACTTCCTGAGGCGGAAGTGAAGCTTCAAAATAAGGCACTAGCAACCTACAGTGTAGTGAGTGTCAAAATAAAAGCCACCCAAGTTATACTTCAAAAATAAGAAAGTTGATTCGTTCAAATCACAAAAAAATATGAAATAAACCCAAGTGTCACTGGCACTTACATCTAAGGGTTCATTTGGTTACTAACTACATCATTTAGCTAGGGACCACCTGGAACCCTCTCAAGGACCCCTGGTGGTCTCCGGAGTCCGGACCTGAAGGTTTCAGCCTTCAGGTTATTAGAAAAAAAGTGTTAATTTACCCTGAACGGTTTGACGGAGCCACAAGAAATATTATTTAAGTGCCCCATCTAGTGTCCAAGCAGAGATACTACACATACTGCACACATGCAGTTTAATCAGTTTATTATCAGCTATAAAGAGATACTCCCGAGCAAAGTGAATATTGGAATCGAATAGGTGACTGATTGGTTTATTTGAACGGTATTAAAAGATAAATCCAAGTATGAACACTGCATACAAAAAAGTCAGTCTTTACATTGTGATTTGGTAGCCTACAAACACTAGATTAGAAACATACAATTCCAAACTATACAACAACTCTGTGATATTATATATACAACTAAAATAAGATCTTATTAACAGCATTTATACATAAATGAAATTGGAAACCTTTGTCTTGTTTTAAAGGTATAGTAAGTAATTTCACTTAATTCAAATATTGTTACTTTTTCTTCTTCTTTGGCTAATCCCCCTTCCCCCTTGTGGTGACCATATAAGGAGTTCCTCCCTGTCCCCAGTGAGTCCCTGGCGTCATAAACCCTAGTTTCAGTTTGGGCTTCGGGAGAAAATCCTTTCGTGCAATCAGGATGAGAGAGGCCTTCCTCCATTCAGGATGGAGTGGGGGTTGCCCTGCTGTATATGATGTTGTCCTGTTGCAGTTCTCCTAATTTGGAGAGTTTTCCATATAATGCAAATCATTTACTATACATTTAGTATAGTATATGATTAGTATATTAGTATATGAGTATATGAAGTACAGTATATGATGAAAATGCCCTTGATGGCTCTAGTATAATGGTAATAATCCATAACGTAATCAGAGACTTTGGAGTGTAGATGTTGAAGCTATATTAAACTGGAGTTGGGCAAACCATAACCATTATTATTTATTATGGCTATTCCCATTTCACTTCTCGCCTGTGTCCTTATGCCAAACAACTTTTGTATTTTGTTGCAATCTGTCCTTGTTATAATGAACTGAGCAATGCTTTAGTAATAGATGTGTTTTTGGGGAACCCTGCAATTTCAGACCACCATAACAGAAACTCAAAGCAACAAAGTTCTATAAATCCTGCCAAATTGACACGTGTTCTGCCACACTGTATGCTTCTAGATGGAAAGAGAGGTCAGAGAATGCTGTAGAATGGGAAAAATGTCTAAGGGGTATATAAACAACTATCCTGATCCAGAACATTTTAAAGAAATAGAAAACAGGTCAACAAACACTTTGCAGAGACACATCAACAAAAATCAACTTCAATCAATCAATAGGCAGAAATCTAGAAATCTCTGAATCTTCAGTACATGTTGTTTCTAGGCTAGAACATTTCCTTGTACCTACTGTGTGTATCCTAGGCGAACCATATAAAACAAGGATAAAAAAAAAAGCTAAAAACTGAAATTTTGTATTTCAAAATATCCAGAATAAAAGAAAATGTCACTTAAGCAGAAATTTAGAAAATGCCTAGGTGGTGGCCATACATTACAGGTACAGTACATTAGCCTCGACACCAAGGCTTTCGTTTTCGTTCGCCTACAGGTACATACAATACTTCCCCCTCAGATAATTCTGACTTTTCATTTGTTATTCAAAATCAGCTTGTTTTTTGCCATTTGTTTGAGGTTGACTCCTTTTTTTTAGGAAGTGTGCATGAAAGAGAAAATCAACCTGGTTATGTAAAATGTGTAAAATGTATGTAAATGTAGCCTGTAGAACGTTCTGGGAGTGCATCACACTGATCATGGCATGGCTCTTGCAAAGTTTCTTTGCCCTCATAGATGTTCGGATCATCAAAGTCAGACTGCGTATGAAACGTTCCTGGCAAATTCTCAGCAGCTGTAGTGTTGGTGGAACAGCAGTCAAGGTGGGCTGAATTTTCAACCGCTGGTGGGGTTCAGGGCAATGGATGACGATGTCTCTGTTTGGGCTGTGTGAGAAGATCAACCCTCCTCATTCTCCTCATCCTCTCCTCCCTTCTCGGTTCTGTACTCCTCCTGTGACTGTCTCCCCTCCACTGTGTTCCCCTGCTCCTCTCTAATCTGCTCCTCACCAGACACGTCCATATGGTCATCTATGGAGGTGTCCGGTAACAATGGTGAACTGGACTGGTCACCTCCTCTGGCTACAGGAGTGGACGGGTCAGTACCACTGGGACATGTCTCTGTGGTGTTACCTGGTCGGTTGGGTTTCGGTGGGGGTGTGGGTGGGCGTTTCTGAGGGACGTTTGTCGTGCCCTCCAGCACCGGTGTGTCACCTGCAGCCGTGTCGTCCCTCCCCTCACTCTCCAGGTCCAAGAACGATCCACGAGTCCCGTTGATCTTGGATGTGCTTTGTCCATTATTGTCGTTGTCTTTCGTTGGTGGGACATTTATGGACGTGTATGGTAAAAATGGTAAACTGGACTGTTCTTCTCGAGGAGGCGGGTCAGTACCACTGGTGGTGGTAGATGGTTGGTGGATAAATGAAGAAAATGTCTCAGAGTCTTTCGTCAGTGGGACATTTTCGGGCAGGTCAGTACCACTTGTCGCCTGCTTGGTTCTGTCCTCATCCTGTCTCCCCTCCACTGGGTTCTCTTGCTCCTTTCCAATCCGCTCCTCACTTGCAGCCGTTGTGCTGGGACAGGGGGCGCGTGTGCTCGGCGAGCCAGGGGCAGATCCGCTCATGGTTTCCTCTGATGCCAAGCATGGACCACCAGCTGTGTCCTCCGTCCCGTCATGTTGTTCAGTCCCTTTCTTGGACCCATACTGAGAGAGCCTGGGGCGTTTTGTTTGGGGTGTGGTATTCTGTTCGTAGAAATTCGCCAGGTTACGTGTCCCCTTGATCTCGGATGTGCTTTGTCCATTATTGTCGCTGTCGTTAGTTGGTTGGACATTCATGGAAGTGTCCGGTAAGGATGGTGAACTGGACAGTTCTTCTCGAGGAGGCGGGTCAGTACCACTGGTGGTGGTAGATGGTTGGTGGATAGATGAAGAAAATGTCTCACTGTCTTTCTTAGGTGGGACATTTTCGGGCAGGTCAGTAGCACTTGTCGCCTGCTCGGTTCTGTCCCCATCCTGTCTCCCTTCCACTGGGTTCTCCTGCTCCTTTCCAATCCCCTCCTCACTTGCAGCCGTTGTGCTGGGACAGGGGACGCGTGTGCTCGGTGAGCCAGGGGCAGATCCACTCATGGTTTCCTCTGATCCCAACCACGGACCACCAGCTGTGTCCTCCGTCCCGTCACGGCGTTCACTCCCTTCCTCCTGCTCTGCCCCCTCGCCTCTGCCAGGCATCACCTGCACCTCCCCGAGCTCCCCTGCATTATTTGTGACTTGTCCGTCTTTGCTCACCATACCTTCCCCCTCAGCCTCTCCTCCCGTGTCTACCCTTCCACTCCCTTCAGCTTCCCTGCAGTCATCTCTCCCCTCATCTATCTGCTCGTCCCTTCCCTTCCCCTCCTCTCCTCCCTCATTCAGGTTCTCTGTCGTTTTATTCCCGTTGGACTCATACTGAGGGAGCCTGAGGGGCTTTGTTAGGGGTGGGTCATTCTGGGTGATGTTTGTGGGCGATGCTAGATGTTCGTACAAACCCACCAGGTTACGTGTCCCCTTGATCTCGGGTGCGCTTTGTCCATTATTGTCGTTGTCTTTCGTATGTTGGTCATTCATGGGCGTCTTCTGCAACAATGGTGATGCTTCATCTCGAGTGCGCAGCTCAGTAACACTGGAACGTTTCTCTGTGGTGGTACATAGTTGGAGAATAGATAAAGAAATATTTAGGTTTTTCAATGTTCACTAATGATGATTGATAGGGAGGAATACTAATTGGCTATAGCCAATTTAATTGAGCAAATTAGTTTGATATCTATATGGTTTACTCAAGATGAAGAAACTAAACAAACAAACAAACAAAAACAACAGGTAACATACTTACTGTTGTTACGACACTCACGACGCTTGAGATAAACCACTAGTCCTATGACCAGTCCTATGACCAATGTGGCCACGACTGCCACACCTACAGCCACACCGATGGGGTTGGATGTACTAACACCATTGGAGTTAGTAGGTTGATTTCCTGTCGGAGATAAAGACAGAGGTGAGTTTAGTGTTGTTGTTCCCATTTGTTCCTTTGCACACATCTGAAATTATTCGGTTCAGATACAGTATGTGTGGCCCACATGCATCCTCACTTGACTGTCAAACAGCTGTCGCTTGCAGGATCACACTTGTTTAAACGGAATGAATTTATGACAAGCATGAGTAAGAAAATTAAGTCCTGTTTATTCTAAGCAAAGGGGTTCACAAACCTTTTAGAAGAAAAAAAGAAGTTATACATTTGCTCTTGTACCCAAACTAGTGACAATGGCAGATCTACAATCTCACAAAGTGTTATGAATTCATGAACATTTTTTCTTTTCTGAAAACGTTTGAACTAAAAACAAAATGTAGGAAGCCAAAAACAAAGGGACACATAAAAATGTGTCAGCAGCTCACACATGACTTTCAACATGGACATCAACAACAACTCTTTTCTTTTTATATGAAAGTCTATTGGCCTATGTAAGATTGAGCAGCCAATACGACTCATAATTTACTTTTTTAATAAAATGGAAGTGCAAGAAACAGCAAAAGTGTTTCAGTTTCCCCTCCATCAAAAGCATCTTTTTTTTCAAGTGCAAACATGTATTGTAGCAGCATTTGTACCATTTTTATATTTGAAGCACAGGCTTCAAATATAAAAGAAAAGGAGAAAACACAATCTATAAATCTATAAATACTTGTATACATACTTGTGTACATGAGGTGAGAGAGTCAGTCCCACAATCTACCGGATTTTCAAAGAATGTGGCTGTCATACCATTTTTGTGCATTTATAAGAAATATAATCAGTTGCTCATTTTTTAAATCATGAATATCATCGATATATTAATCATGAATACCGCAAGGTTGCCGGTTCGAACCCAGGCTCCCCCAGAGTTACTGTTGATGTGTCCCTGAGCAAGACACTTGACGCCAAATTGCTCCTGATGTGCTGGTTGTGCCTTGCATGCTTTCCTCAGCCATCAGTGTATGAATGTGCGTGAATGGGTGAATGTGATGCACATCTATGTAAAGCGCCTTGGATAAAGTCGCTATATAAATGCACCATTTATAATTGATCACTAACACAGACACACACCCACCTGTTTCTTTCTTGGCACACTCCGAAGTAGTGTTAAAGCTACGCCACTCCTGACTGACAGGGTTCTTCACCTCACAGGTGTACACGCCCTCCTCTGTGGTGGTAATATTCACAGACTCCTGCTGTTCCTTGCTCAGGCCAGGCCCTGACCAGCGGTACTGCAGCCCACTGCCCTGGGAGGAGCAGCAGAGAGTCAACATGGTGTTGTTGTTGAAGCGCTCACACCTGATCTCAGGCTGGGATGCAGGATCTGTAGAAACATTCAGAGAGAGGGACAGAGACAGTAAGTGTACTGGATCTGTAGAAACATTCAGAGAGAGGGACAGAGACAGTAAGTGTACTGGATCTGTAGAAACATTCAGAGAGAGGGACAGAGACAGTAAGTGTACTGGATCTGTAGAAACATTCAGAGAGAGGGACAGAGACAGTAAGTGTACTGGATCTGTAGAAACATTCACAGAGAGGGACAGAGACAGTAAGTGTACTGGCTGTGGCTCAGGAGGTAGAGCAGAGGTGTTCAGTGAATCATGACTCCACCCGTCTACATGTCCAAGTGTCCTTGGTAGAGTAGTAGTAAGTATGTTTGAGCCAGAGCCTTTAAATAGTGAAGGTTAACGTAAGACACAAGTGTGTAACACCAACGCTTGCATATACTGTATAAGCGCCTTTATGGAGAGCCAGCGAAATCCAAAAGCGACCTCGCCCGCGGGCGCCCGGTTTCAAAAGCGGGCGCCCGCTTTCACAAAAACGGGCGCCCGGTTTCACAAAAACGGGCGCCCGTTTCACAAAAACGGGCGCCCGTTTTCAAAAGCGGGCGCCCGTTTTCAAAAGCGGGCGCCCGTTTTCACAAACTAGGCTATGCCTAAACCTAACTCTAACCCTAAACTTAACCTCAGTAAACCTATGCCTAAACCTAACCTAACCCTAACCATAACCTTTTGAAAAGGCCGTTTTTGTGAAACCGGGCGCCCGTTTTTACAAACGGGCGCCCGGTTTCACAAAAACGAGCGCCCGCTTTTGAAAACGGGCGCCCGTTTTTGTGAAAGCGGGCGCCCGCTTTTGAAACCGAGCTCCCGCGGGCGAGGTCGCTTTTGGATTTCGCCCCTGCTGCCTTTATGAGTGTTTGAGCAGTAAGACATACTGGTACAGTGGTGTCAAAGTCTTCTAAATTATGGAATCTAATCTCTTTCTTTATTGCAGGTTGTGTTGCTGTACTGTTGTGTACACCAATATGGTTGTAGTAGTAGGCTATAACTAACACACATGTTGAGTATTGGACTACCAGCTTCTATTGATAGTAAAGTTTCTAGGAAACAGAATGGTGGGACTTTGTTTTTTATTATTCCCACCCAATATCTCTAAATGAGGGCAAAATGTTGAAAGTGATGTGGAATACAAATCCTCCTTTTACATTGATAGTAAAGTTTATATTTTGTGGTCAGGTAGGACACCTACTTGTTGAAAAGACTATAAAGAGTCAAAGGGCCCACCACCTTATCCCCTTAAAAATACTTAACAACTTAAACCCTAAATAGAATTGAACATCTGAAAATAGCCGACCGACAAAGTCACAAAATTACAAATTGTCACAGCTATCAAGTATTTTAAGGTGGGGGCCCAAATACATACACACATTTATTTCTTTTTCTCTCTTTTTTTTTTTTTCTTTTCAAGGAACACTATTAAAGTATAGACATTTTGGCGATTTGACATTTTGACGTTCAGGGCAGGATTCAGATTCACAGGAACCCCTTCTGGCATTTCAAGCATTATTATTTATTCATTATTCATGTGGAAGAAATTGCACATACCAGCTCATAGCATGACATTTTGTTCTAAGGAATAAATGACAAAGACAACTCTCTGAACTGAAAGAAACCATTTTTCCCCCACAATCAAATCTTGTATCCGTTTTTTTCTAAAACCTTTGAAAATGTGGAAGACATTCCTGAATATATATTCTTTCAGGGTGTACGTTTTTTCTGAGATCAAATGGTCCTTTGCAGCACTCACCAAGCACTATCACCGATTCACTCTGAAGATGAAGCTTGTTATCGATGGTGTACTCTATCTCATAGGATCCGCTCAGGGCTGCTGTCAGGCCCCTGATGGTGAGCTCTCCTGTGGCGGTGTTGAGCATGACCGCGCCGATGAACTTGTTGTATTCTCTATAGACCGGATCAGCTGTAGGATCCCACTCAACCACCTTGTTCTTGTTGTGAGTCCACAGGATGTCGGTGGGAGTCCCAGCCATCGTGGCAGGTCTCAGGGTAACACTCCCGCCACTGGAAACGTAGTGAGGTTCAGCTGTGGAAAAGATATTTTCATTGTTTATTTTTTAGACCTGGAGGTCTGGTGTCTTGATGACACCATCAACATCACCCATGTTCATTTCATATTTTTTTTTTCTTCAGGTCTTAGTCCAAGAGCATTAGCTCAAAATGTAGTCAAACCCAAAACAAATTAGTAACAAGCTGAATTTTTCAGGATATGTTCAGAATACCTTTAGGAATGACATAGGCTACTAAAAGTCCCCGTGAATCCTCCTTGTGCTCTCTGAGATATTCAAGATGGCATCCAAAATGGCTATTAGATATAATGGCTCTAATCTGGGGTGAAAAGGGCAAAATCTTAAACAGAGAGATATTTCTACGAAAATTCACAGGTTGATCAATTATATAAATACAATCTTTTTTGTATTTCAACTTTCTATGAAATCCAATATGTCCGCCCAATATGGCCTTCTTAATATTAGCACTAATAGGCTACTAATAGGGCCTACACTAATATTGTGGTCCCCATATTGGACGGCCATTCGTCATTCCTAAAGGTATTCTGAACATATCCTGAAAAATTCAGCTTGTTACTAATTTGTTCCGAGTGTAACCCTATTACTACTGGACTGTCTCCATTTCAAGGAAACAGAATGGTGGGACTTTGTTTTTTATTATTCCCACCCAATATCTCTAAATGGGGGCAAAATGTTGAAAGTGATGTGGAATACAAATCCTCCTTTTACATTATATGCGAATAAATGCCTGAAAATAAAATACAAATGAATCCAAAACAATTATGAAGGATAACAAACGGACAACCAACTCTCTCTGCAAAGGTTAAGCCTGGCACAACGCCAAACGTCATCCTCAACCCTTCCAAGGGTCAGAACTGAACTTTGTTGGAGAATAGTTAATTATTGTCAACTGAGACTTTTCCTTCATAAAGTTATACACAAGACGTTTTTCGTTTATTGAGGAAACAGTGTACAATTGCAACATTCACACTTCTGGTTGTGTAGACTTGACTAGAAATTGCACAAGCAATATTTATAGCCTAACACCCAAAAAATGGATTCAAGCCCCTATAAGTTTGGCACATTTGAATTGTGTTTGCTTCATTTAATTAGGCTACTTTACTTCAAGGCATATGCACATTCATTTAATTGATTTGATTCTCTCTGACTTTGGATCTTTTGGAGGTCGGACCTTTCCACAGACCTGGGCCGGCCTCTCCACACACTTGGGCCGAGCTCACTTTACGATTCGGCCCGGGTTTTCTCGTATTCCTGATAACACACTACCTGCTTTCAGTCGGAGAGCTTGTAGGCTATCAGATTTTGGAACAAATTCTATTGGATTTCCAGTAGGAATCCAATAGGACTCCAATAGAATCCTATAGGCTATAGGAATCCTATTGGATTCCCATTGGAAATCCAGGATTTGTTCCAAAATCTGATCTGACTTTTTATTGGTATCCTATAGGATTTTTTTACTAGGGTCCTAGGGAGTCATGATAGCCTCCATGACCTGTTGCCACCGTTGCTTTAGTTAATGTTGCCCTCTAAATTAATACTCGCACTTATTAGGCTATAGAGGCCTATTACTCACCACTGTAGGCTTCTCCAAAGAAGATGTAGAAACCGGCGATTGCTAATACCACAGAAAATCTCCCCAAAGCCATGCTGCTGCTGGTGCTGCTGCTCTGATGCCACTGACTGCACACACCCAAAGTGAAAGTGAAATGTGCACCTGCTGCGCTGCAGCTGAGGATATCTAAGGACAAGATCTCAGACCAGTGCCATATAGAGACTCTGGCCGAGATTTTCGTCACCGGCCTTATCCCTTAACTTCTTTGCATTTTTAAACTAATTAAAACATTAAATTATTAAAAAACTATTCCCAAAAGTAAAAAAAGGTGTGTGTGTGTGTGTGTGTGTGTGTGTATATATATATATATATATATATATATATATATATATATATATATATATATATATATATATATATATATATATATATATATATATATATATATATATATATATATATATATATATATATATATATATAAATAATAACATGCAACTGCCATTTTTCTACTTTTTAAAATTGTGTAAAAATGTTTTACATTTATTTAACTCTTGAGAGCATAAAAATAAACCAAATGGACCCTCACAGGTTCATTTGCTTTAATTTTAGGGACCATTTAGTTTTAATTTTACATTCTCAGGAGTTCAACATCCAAGGGTCCATTTGGTTACTAACTACATCATTTAGCTGGGGAACACCTGGAACCCTCTCAAGGGCCACCTAAAACCAATGCTTTAGGTTATTAGAAGAAGTGTTTAAATTTACCCTGAACGGATTGACGGAGCCACACGAAATATTATTGAAGTGCCCCATCTAGTGTCCAGGCAGAGATACTACACATCAGTTTTTTATCAGTTATAAAGAGATTAACCCTGTTCTGAACTAGCCTGGGTTCAGCCCACAGGCCCCGCCCACTCAGCTGGGTTCTGTGTGTTCTGGTTGAGGCATGGCTCAGAGTCTGACAATCAGGCTAGTTCTGAACAGGCCTATAAAGAGATAGGCCTACTCCTCCCGAGCAAAGCGTTCATATTGGAAGCTTGGGAGTCAAGGTTTCAGAAACTCAACAAAATATGGCAGTTAAAGATCTGTATAGGTGACTGATTTATTTGAATAGGATTAAAAGAGAAATCCAAGTATGCATGTTACTGCATATAAAATAAAGTCAGTCTTTACATTGTGATGTGGTACAAATAGTAGAAACATACAATTCCAAACTATAAAACAACTGTTATCTATAACTAAACAACTAAAATAAGATCTTATTAACAGCATCAATACATAAATGAAACTGAAAACTGTTGTCTTGTATATGAGGATAATGCTCTTGATGGCTCTGCTATAATGGTTAACCTGTGACGAAATTTCAGACCACCATAACAGGAACTCAAAGCAACCCAAGAGTCCTATGAATCCTGCCAAAGTGACACGTGTTCTGCCACACTGTACTCTACTGTATAAAGAGAAACATCTGTAGATAATGTATACAGTAACTTAACGATTACTACCGTACATTATTCACATCAGCTTCTAGGTGGAAAGAGTGGTCAGAGAATATTGTAGAATGGGAAAAATGTCCAAGGGGTACTATATACACAACTATCCTGATCCAGAACATATTAAAGAAATAGAAAACAGGTCAACAAACACTTTGCAGAGACACATCAACAAAAATCAACTTGACCCCACTTCTTCAGGACAAAAACAGGCAGAAATCTAGGTACTGAACCTTCAGTACATGTTGTTTCTAGGCTGGAACCTTCTCTTGCACCTACTGTGTGTATCCCAGGCAAACCATGGAAAAAAGCATTAAAAATGCTTTTTAAAAATCAAACCAAACACTGATTCAATCCCGAATAAAAGAAAACGTCACATGCTATGTACTTAAGCCTAATGAAATTTAGAAATTGACTAGGTGGTGGCCATACATTACAGGCATTTTTCAAGACTTTACCCTCAGATAACTCCAACTTTTCATTTGTTATTCAAAATAAGCTTTGAATAACAAATAAGTAATAACAAGAGGTTATTATATTTGGCCATTTGTTTGAGGTTGACCCTTTTTTATGTAGTGTGCATTAAAGATAAAATAAACGCTCTTATGTAAAGAAGCATGTAGCCTGTAGAATGTTTTGGGAGTGCACTACACTGATCATGGCACCTGCAGAGTTTTCTTTGTGGTCAGAGATGTTCGGTTCATCAAAGTCAGACTCCTTGTGAAATGTTCCTGGTGAGTTCTCAGCAGCTGTAGTGTTGGTGGAAGTGCAGTCAAGGAGGGCTTGATTTTCACCCACTGATGGGGTTCAGAAAAAAATCCTGTCCTGCCCCAATCTGGACCAGAGTTTAGAATTAAATACCATCCTGTGTCCCCCTCCTGTAGAATGACTCCTGATCCCACTGAAAATTACTCTCAATCCTGTTTTGTGTTTTTGTTACTTAATAGTAGAGTTGTTGACACAAGTCAAAAGAGTGTTGGCTCACTGAAAGGTGACTACAACAAAAATGTCTGCTGTGCTTTTGGTTGGCAGAGCGACCAGCTGAAAACGATCATTATCATCTATGTTGACTTTCATTCATCCTCTCCTCCCTTGCCGGGTCTGTCCCCCTCCTGTCTCTCCTCCACAGTGTTCTCCTGCTTGTCTCTAACCCACTCCTCACTTGCAGCTGTTGCGTGCGTGCCCGATGAGCCGGGGGCAGATCCACTCAAGCTTTCCCCCGAGGCCAACGACGGACCACCAGCTGTGTCATTCGTCCTGTCATGGTGTTCAGTCCCTTCCACCCGCTCTGCCCCCTCGCCTCTGCCGAGCACCCTTGCATTCTCTGTGACTTGATCTTCTTCGCTCACCTTCTCCTCCTCCTCAAGCTCTGCTTTCGCGTCTGCAAACTCGCTCTCATCCTCTGTGACTTGTTCTTCTTCGCTCACCTTCCCTTTCTCCTCAGCCTCTCCTCTCGCGTCTATGACCTTCCTCGCATTCTCTGCGTCTTGTTGTTCTTTGCTCGCCTTCTCCTCCTCCTCAGCCTTTCCTCCTGCATCCGCGAGCTCCCTCGCATTCTCTGTGACTTGTTCTTCTCCCCCCACCTTCCCTTCCTCTCCTCCCACGTCCGCAAGCTCCCTCACATTCTCTGTGACTTGTCCATGTTCCCTCACCTCCCCTTCCTCCTCAGCCTCTCTGTGAGAGGAGTCCATGCCACCCCTTCTACTCCCTCCAGCTTCCCCGCAGTCATCTCTCCCCTGGTGTGTCTGCTCATCCCTTCCCTTCCCCTCCTCTCCTCCCTCTGTCGCTGGATTCCCGTTGGACCCATACACAGAGGCGGCCCTGGGGGGTTTCGGTGGGGGTGTGAGATTCTGAGGGACGTTCGTCGAGCCCTCCGACACCCATGTGCCAAGTTCAGCCATGTTGTCCCTCGACCCACTCTCAGTCTGCGGAGGCAAGAGCAATTTACATGTCCCGTTGACCTCGGGTGTGCTTTGTCCATTATTGTCGTTGTCTTCTGCGAGTGGTTCATCTATGGACATGTCAGGTAACAATGGTGAACTGAACTGATCATCTCCTCTCACTGCAGGACTGGGCGGGTCAGCACCACTGGGACATGTCTCTGTGGTGGTACATGGTTGGTGAGGAAAGAGTTTTGGTGGGGCTTCCTGGCCGATGTTCT
Organism: Benthosema pterotum; assembly: GCA_039105355.1. Classification (NCBI taxonomy): domain Eukaryota; kingdom Metazoa; phylum Chordata; class Actinopteri; order Myctophiformes; family Myctophidae; genus Benthosema; species Benthosema pterotum. The sequence continues at coordinate 27,158,480 of CM076988.1, read as the reverse complement.
CCCATAAATTCACCAAGTTACGTGTTCCGTTGACCTCGGGTGTGCTTTGTCCATTATCATCGTTGTCTTTCATCGGTGAGTTATTTATGGACGTGTATTGTAACAATGGTAAACTGGATTGTTCATCTTGAGTCGGCTGGTTAGTACGACTGGAACTTTTCCCTGTGGTGGTACATGGTTGGAGAATATATGAAGAAACGTTTAGGTTTTTCAGTGTTCACTAATGATGATTGATAGGGAGGAATATTACTAATTGGCTATAGCCACTGAAATCACAGTTTGATTTCTATATGGTTTAAGATGAAGAAACTAAAAAAACATACATACTTACTGATGTTAAGACACTGATGACGTTTGGAATAAACCACTAGTCCTATGACCAGTCCTATGACCAATATGGCCACGGCCACACCTACAGCCACACCGATGGGGTTGGATGTACTAACATCATTGGTGTTAGTAGGTTGATTTCCTGTCGGAGATAAAGACAGAGAGGTGAGTTTAGTATCTCTATCACATCTGAAATTATTCAGTCCACAGACGTGTGTCCCACAAAACTGCGTCAACATGCATCCCCACTGGACTGCCAAACTTTAAACTAACACACACACACACACCCACCTTCTTTCTTGGCACACTCCGAAATAGTGTTAAAGCTACGGCGCTCCTGACTGACGTGGTTCTTCACCTCACAGGTGTACACGCCCTCCTCTGTGGTGGTAATATTCACAGACTCCTGCTGTTCCTTGCTCAGGCCAGGCCCTGACCAGCGGTACTGCAGCCCACTGCCCTGGGAGGAGCAGCAGAGAGTCAACATGGTGTTGTTGTTGAAGCGCTCACACCTGATCTCAGGCTGGGATGCAGGATCTGTAGAAACATTCAGAGAGAGGGACAGAGACAGTAAGTGTACTGGATCTGTAGAAACATTCAGAGAGAGGGACAGAGACAGTAAGTGTACTGGATCTGTAGAAACATGCAGAGAGAGGGACAGAGACAGTAAGTGTACTGGATCTGTAGAAACATTCAGAGAGGGACAGAGACAGTAAGTGTACTGGATCTGTAGAAACATTCAGAGAGAGGGACAGAGACAGTAAGTGTACTGGATCTGTAGAAACATTCAGAGAGAGGGACAGAGACAGTAAGTGTACTGGCTGTGGATCAGGAGGTAGAGCAGAGCTGTTCAGTGATTCTTGGGTCGGTGGTTTGAATCCTGGCTCCAAGTGTCCTTGGTAGAGCGTGACCTATATGGAATATTGAGAGTGATACGATAACAGATACAATAGAGGTATACAACCGTTTCTATTGGGCCCTAGTCCTTGGGCAAGACACTGAGTGTGCATGCAGGGTTTTAAATCGTTTTATAAATGATAAAAAGATGTGGTTATTTGCATCCGTATCTCTAGTCTGAATGAAGTTCAGCTGTAAAACCTGCTTAGTACTTTCATTTCATGGCTGCTGTGAGTGCCATAAGTTGTCATTTTTGTTCTTTATTCGATTTATCATTTATTTGCCCCTGGAATACATTTTCCATGTCATTTCAGTTGCCATACTAGTAAGTAATAGTAATCATGGGCGTTTAAATAGTGTAGGTTAACGTAAGACAGACAAGTGTGTAACACCAACGCATACTGATACAATATGTTGTTGAAGTCTTATCAATCATGGCATCTAAGTCAACATAAAATGGTTTAAACATTGGCTTGTATTGTTTTATTGCAGGTTGTGTTGCTGTGAGCCTGTCTTGGCTACTTGAATTCATTCCACCTTGAGTCTTATAATAATATTATATGCAGCCAGCAAGGCACATTCATTTGTATTTTCTTGTTTTGCATGAATTGACGTGTATTGTACAATGTTGTGATGGTTGACATATTGGTAATCAGGTGTTTGTCTGTTTCTGCTTGTTTTACAGTATGTAGTTTGATGATTGTGTTTTGTGCTTCACAATAAACTCATGAGTATGCATAACTACTGTCATTTTTTGACAATGGCGAACAAAGGAGTGACCACTGCAGAACTGCAGATCATCCTGCATTCTACTAATTACATTAGGGTTAGAAAAGAGTAAATTAAAGTCATAGTATTTTCCTTCTCAACACTTTCTTAAAAAGCGCCATAACAGTTTTTGTCTATATAGTATTAATGTTGTGTATACCAATATGGTTGTAGTAACTAGTAAACTATAACACAGATGTTGTTGAGTATTGGACTACCAGGTCTTCTATTGATAGTAAAGTTTATATTCTGTGTTCAGGTAGGACATCTACTTGTTGAAGAGTATACCCATAAGTATCTTATCCCCTTAAAAACACTTAAACCCTAAATAAAATTGGACATCTGAAAATAGCCGATCCACAAAGTCGCAAAACTACAAATTGTCACAGCTGGCAAGTATTTTAAGGTGGGGTTCCAAATACGTGCAAACATTTATTTCATTTTTGTTTTTGTTTTCGAGGAACACTATCAAAGTAAATAGACATTTTGGCGATGCCAGGATAGGATTCACAGGAACCCCTTCTTTTTCTGGCATTTTAAGCTATTATTAAAATAAGATATTATTTATTCATAGTTTGTGTGGAAGAAATGTGTGAAGAAATTGCAGATCTACCAGCTCATACCATGACAATTTGTATCAAGAAATAAATGACACACAGACACACAGGGCCAGATTTAGCCAGCCCTACTAGGGTGGGCTGGAGGAATGGCAGTGGGAGGCAACTCCATAGTTTTTTCACATGAAGGAAGCCCAAATTGACAAACTTTATCCCTATTTGAGAAGACATGGCAGCGACCCCCATGAAAGAAGATTTGTACAGCTCTAGCAGTGATTCACACCCAATCCGAAATGATAAATAGCCCAGATATTTTGCAATATTTTTGGGTGGGAAAGATGCACTTTTGGGTGGGCTCTAAGCCACCCTTGCCACGACTCTAGATCCAGCCCTGCAAACACAACTCTCTGAACTGAAAGAAACCAAAAGATTGATTTTTTTTCCTCTCTCTTTTTTTTGTCTTTTTTTTAATAATTTTTTATCCCACGATTTTGCAACCCATTTTTTCACCCAGTGCCAATTCCTAATGTGATCCTGGGCTCTAGACACCCTCCACCAACCTGGGGAGGCAGCGGACTGGCCTCATGCTTTCAATGCATGAGGAGTCCAAGCTGCCTTCTTTTCACCTGACAGGGGGGAGTTTCCCTGGTTGGACGTAGCGCGTGGAAGGAACACGTTATTCCAACCAGTTCCTGTCCCCTCCATCAGGCCCCGGCTGGCCAGGGGGAGGCAGTTTAGAGTCCAGGATTACAGCATGTTTTTGTGAGGGTATCTACCCTAGGGGACACGGGGAGAACATGCAAACTCCACACAGAAAGGCCCTTTCACCAACCCCGCCTTGGGTATGGGCACTGATGACGCGGAGGAGCAGACACACCGCCAGCACCCACAGCAGCGCCCCTAGCGGGAATCGAACCCAAAAAGATAAATCTCTAGCTGTGAGGCGACAGCACTAACCACTGTGCCACCGTGCCCCCCAAAACTCTCTTGAATATATATTCTTTCAGAGTGAACTTTTTTTTTCTGAGATCAAATGGCACTCACCAAGCACTACCACCGATTCACTGTGGCGATGGAGCCTGTTATCGATGGTGTACTCTATCTCATAGGATCCGCTCAGGGCTGCCGTCAGGCCCCTGATGGTGAGCTCTCCTGTGGTGGTGTTGAGTGTGACCACGCCGATGAACTTGTTGTATTCTCTGTAGACTGGTTCAGCTGTAGGATCCCACTCAACCACCTTGTTTTTCTTGTGAGTCCACAGGATGTCGGTGGGAGTCCCAGCCATCGTGGCAGGTCTCAGGGTAACACTCCCGCCACTAGAAACGTAGCGAGGTTCAGCTGTGGAAAAGATGGGATGTTTTTCATTGTTTATTTTTTAGACCTGTGTAACTTCAAGTTGAAGGGGAATTCCAAGCGTTTTCAACATTTTACTATGGCATTAATATACTTCAGAATTGGAGATCTGGTGTATTGATGACACCATCAAGATGACCATGTTATATATATGTGTATATATATACTGTATATGTAAAAAAAAAAAAATACCCTCACCCACCACCCCACTCTCCTCCCTGTTTCTCCTTTCCCGCTTTACCTCCACTATGATTTTACCTCTATGATCTGTTGTTTTTGACTTTCAAAGTCATTATTTTGTACGTATTAGAATGTCTTAATGAAATGAAAATGAAACAAGTTGGCCACTATTGTAAACAAGTGCATTCTTATAGCTAGTGTGTCCAATCAGTTTTCCAGATTTGCTGTAGTTGTACTTGAATTGTACTGTACTTCTCCAAGCTGTTATCAGTTTTGTGGCAGTGTGTGCTTGACTTGCACTGTAAGTCTCATTTCTGTTAATACAATTTTCATTAATTAATCCATTCACATCCTCTATCCTGCCAAGGGCCAGAACTGAACTTTGTTAGAAAAATAGTTAATTATTGTCAACAGAGACTTGTCCTTCATAAATTTATACACTTATCTTTTAGAAGACTTCCTACTTTGGCTTTTAGTTTCAATCCTTGCCCATTTAGGTTGATCAGACTAGTGAACATTTTCAGGCCATAATGAACAAAACCTTAACAGTTGTATTCCAGGAGGTCAGCTTATGGAGTTGGGACCGTTTGGTTTAGGGCAGTGGTTTTCAACCAGTGGTCCTTGAGAGGGTTCCAGGTGGTCCCCTGGCTAAATCATGGAGAGTTGAAAGTGAAACCATATCTTAAAGATGAAACTAAATGGACAGGTAGCCTATGTTTTTGTTAGCTCTGGTCCAGAGCTCCACTGCTTCTGAGTCTGACTTCCAATGCAAGTCAGACTCAGAAGCAGTGGAGCTCTGGACCAGAGCTATGTTTTTGTGGACAAAAGCAAAACAAATCTCTAGTTTTGGGTCGGTGGGGTGAAAATGTCATCAAATGGCGGTTTGTGGCTGAAATGCTGAATAAATAGTGGGCCCTGGTGTCAAAATGGTTCAAAATCACTGCTATGGCAGAATAAACAGAGTTATGGACCAGTGGTAGTAATGAAGACCATTGAAGACAGTGCTGCTAGGCCTGCTGAAACTGAAACCCTCCCCACAAAGCAAGTCATGGCCATGGCATGCACATAGGCCGCCTGTGTGCATGGCTTGTAATGTGTGGCTTTTAGCACCAATGCAATCTCAGTCAATAAATCCAACGTGGGCGTTGCTGCCGGACTGATAACACACCTGCCTTCAGTGGGAGAGTAATTATACTAGCCTGTACCACCTGTTTCTACCGCGGCATTAGTTAATGCCCCCTAAAATAATACTCGCACTTAGTGGACTACTGGAGGCCCATTACTCACCACTGTAGGCTGCTCCAAAGAAGATGTAGAAGGTTGCTAATACGACAGAAAATCTCCCAAAAGCCATGCTCTTACCGCTGCTGCTGCTACAGTGATGACTGATGACCGACACGGCACCCAAAATGAACTGAAAGTGAAAGGTGCAACTGTTGATCCTGAGGCTGTCTAAGGACGCGGTCACGTGTTCAATGAGCAATTGAATTGTGTAGCTAAACACAATGTGTTCGGGCAGGGCAGCACCACTCTAGAACAGGGGTTTTCAACCTTTTTGATGCCAGGGACCACCATTTATTCAGAATTTGAGCCACGGACCACCGTTTGATGACAACTTCACTCCAAAGACCTAAAATTAAAGAATTCTTTTGGTTTTGGTCCACAATTTCAGGCTGGATTTTGCAAAGAAAACAGTGTAACCTTCTTAATTAAGTGGTGCTAATTCAGATGGGGATTATTTTAACTCTTGAGAGTGTGAAAATGAAACCAAATGGACCCGCAAGGGTCCATTTGGTTTCATTTTTACATTCTCAAGAGTTACATCTGGTTACCCAACTTTCCATCATTTAGCCTGGGGACCACCTGGGATCCTCTCAAGGACCACTGGTGGTCCCCGGACCACCTGTTGAAAACCCCTGCTCTAGAACAGTGGTTTTCAACCAGTGGTCCTTGAGACGGTTCCAGGTGGTCCTCAGGCTAAAGTTGGTTAACCATAAAACTGAAGTCAAAGTCCTTAAAGGGGGACTCCACCCATTTTCAACGTTTTAAAGTCATTATTAATATACCTTAGAGATGTTGTGTGGACATGATAAAAAAGTTCCCCCAATTCTGTATTTTCAAAAAAAAAAAAAAATGGAGGTCTGAAAAAAAATCATTAACATGGTGAAATACATCTGATGACACCATCAAGATGTATTTCACCATGTTAATGATTTTTCTTTCAGACCCCTTGAAAATTGATGAAAATGGGAGGAATTCCCCTTTAATAGTGGGTCACAAATACAATACATACCACAGAATGCCAGAATGCAGCATTCTTATCTGGACTGGTGCACTTTGGGAGTTTGTAGATACTTTTATCAACCGAGCGTGCTTTGCTGGCATTCGAAAGGCATTCGTAACAGCAGTTACACTCATCATATAAGACAGGGGTTTTCAACAGGTGGTCCGGGGACCACCAGTGGTCCTTGAGAGGGTTCCAGGTGGTCCCCAGCTAAGTTGTTTAACCAAATGTAACTCTTGAGAACGTAAAAATGAAACCAAATGGACCCTGGCGGGTCCATTTGGTTTCATTTTTACACTCTCAAGAGTTAAAATATTGATATTCATCATCTGAATTAGCCATTTTGGAATGTCTGTTTTGCCTGCTTTGTTTCCCCAAATCCAGCCTGAACATTGTGGACAAAAGCAGAATAAATCTTTAGATTTGGGGTCTATGGGGCTAAAATATCCTCAAATATCCTAAAAACATCCTAAAAAAAAAAAAAAAAAAACTTGGACTACAGTGTGCTACTGGGGTGATAACCCCTCTCAAGCACCCAGCCCATGACCAAATGTAACTCTTGAGAACGTAAAAATGAAACCAAATGGAACTCATACTTGCGTGAGTTGACCCCTCTCATTTCTGAAGAAGTCAATTCGCACAAATGCTGCACGAGTCAACTCAAAGATTACTGGCGTGTGCTGAAATTCCACTCTAGCACAGTAGATGGCGACAGACCCTTATTGTTGCGGTCCCTCAGAATCCATCCAAGCACATCTGGATGCGTTCAGACGCTGGAGGAGAGAGAGGAGGTGGAAAAAACACTGATAGAGAGGCGGATCGAGGAAGCCAGCCACAGAGCCCTGGAGAATAGACAAAGCCGCGCAAACTCCATTCACTTGCATGGGTCCGGTCTAATGGCGGCTATTCCACATAGACTTCTATTGAGAATGGGGACAAGCGGAATAGGGACATGTTCTGGACCGTAGGCAGAAATGTATTGGACTCTCGGGCAACAGGCCAGCTTTAATTATCCTAAATCCCCTTATTTTAGATTGTTTTGTAGCAATAGTACAGCATAAAGAATGTTGAATGTCTCAATGCGTGCCTAAAATAGCTCTAATTTGCGCAGCCATCGTAAAAATCTGTGCATTTCCAACTCCAGTTTGTCCCTCTTCGTGCTGCGTGAACAGCGCTCGAGCACTCATTTTCTGACCCTTTAATGTCGCAACTCATCTACTAGATGGCCCTGGAGGAAGCCAGCCAGAGGCTGCTGCTGCTGAGCTGAACTCACACAACGTCAAGGAATAGATGACGAAGACAACTCTCTGAACTGAATGAAACCGCATTTTTTTTAACACTCGAAGTCCAGTGACTTTCCACGTACGACCGCGTCTGGGATTAACGGGAAAAAAGAAACAATAACCAACAACCAACAGGCAAAACTTTCACGATGGACTGGTTTTCGGGCTGACACCAATTAGAAGCAGTCGGAGGAACACGACAAACTTTTTCTCCCCCTAAAAAAACCTTTTTTTTTATTGGAGTGAAGCGGATCGACGGACATCGTGTGATCCCGTTATATTACTGGGTCTCTGTCTGCCAGGTTGGTTACTGACTCACTGACTTATTCAAAGCTTTATTATAATACAAATCCTCACATGATTTTTATACGAAACTTGTAGCCTACTTGACAATTTCCTCCCGATATTTTGTGGTTTAATACCAACTCCTGAGTCATGACATTATAAAGCAGTGGTTTTCAACCAGTGGTCTAGGGACCACCAGTGGTCTTTTAAAGAGTTACAGGTGGTCCCCAGCTAAATGATGGATGGATACCAGATGTAACTCTTTGAGAGCGTAAAAATTAAACCAAATGGACCCTTTCGGGTCCATTTGGTTTCATTTTACACTCTCAAGAGTTAGAATATTCATCATCTGAATTAGCCCAAGTCTAAACAACTACTAGAGAATGTAGAAGATTAATAATAGTCACTTTGATCTGTATGTTTGACTGTTTTGTTTCCCAAATCCAGCCTGGTAATTTGGACAAAAGCACAAGAAATCTTTAGTTTTGGGGTCTGTGGGGCTAAAATGTCCTCAAATGTTGGTCCGTGGCTCCAATTCTGAATAAATAGTGGGCCCTGGTATCAAAAAGGTTGAAAACCACTGCTGTAAAGCAACTCAAGATTAAAAGACTAAACTCTGAACATTATACGAGTTGGTGATATACCAGTATACCTATATATATAATAACACTTAAATACTGTTTCCCAAAAAAACTTTATGGGTGATTGTTTTTATTGAAATACATTATTTAGGCATAGGCATTTAGCGGTTTCAACGTTTAAAGTGTTTAAAGTGACTCTCTCTCCCTCTCCCCTCCACAGAGAGTGAAGGATGGGTGACTGGAGCGCCCTGGGCAAGCTGCTGGACAAGGTCCAGGCATACTCCACCGCTGGAGGAAAGGTCTGTTTAATAATGCATCTAAAACAGTCCCCCATCATCAATCAGAATGATACAAAAACATTAGCACAATAGAGGGCTTTTACTCTACTACTGTCTACTAGTACTCAGTGTAACTAAATAAATATTTACTACATATTACTGTAACATTATTATTACCTTTTCCAGGAAAGTAGAGTAAAGTAAAGATATTACTCTGCTAAAAATGTGTATTAAGTAACATGTTACTCTGTCAAAACATGCCTCATTACATATTACTTTGAGCTTGTTGTTGCAAGGAAAATAGAACAGATTTACAAGCTATCAACAGATAATAGAGATGTGCAGTTACTGCAGTAGTTTGTAGATCCTAATCCACCACAGCATTCTGCACTCGTTATGTTATGCAAGTTATCACAGTTGTAAGTTGTCACTAAACAGATTGTGTTGTACATCTCTATTCCTTTGTGGGTGGGAGGGGATGGACTTGGGAAAGTAATATTGTAATATGTAATATATTATTCTTTGATTCTAGTAATAAGTATTGTAGTATTAATACTTTTTCTAAGGGGTCATAAGTAAAGATATTACTCTCCTAGTAATATTGCCCAACAAGAAGTACTTTTACAACTTTTGCACTATTGTCTACTACTACTAGGCTACTATTACTATTACTAATAATCACCATCATTATTCTCATTCATTTCTTCTCTTTGTTTTTCCTCTTCCGCTGTCTGTCTGTCTGGCTGGTTTGTTGGCTGTCTGTCTGCTGGCTGGTGAGGGGTGCTCTTATCATGATACATTATCACATCACTATTGGCATCCTCACCTTTCTGTCCTCACTTATCCTTACTTATCAAGCCTATGGTGTTACACCACGCACATACACAAAGCTGGGCTTAGGAGAGGCTGTAGCACCCCTCAAAATCAGGGTCACAATTGTCGTGCCTAATTTTTGATGATTTAAGCATTGGCGCTATGTGGCAAGCAACAACTGTGTGCCCCTCACTTCACTTCACACAGGCGCCATTCCACCCGTCCACCTTCAACTGCTTATCCGTAGTCGGGTCACTGAGGCAACAGCTCCATCAAAGAGCTTTAAGACCCTCCAGAGCGATATTAGTGCACTTTAGGAGTCACAAGCACGATATCTGTTGAGAAATACCGTAATTTCCGGATTATAAGCCGTATCTGAATATCAGACGCACCAGCTAAATTTGGGGCAAAATACAGATTTTTCCTTGTATAAGCGTTTTTTCAACCATTTCACAATTTAAGAACATCTTCACCCCACATACCGCAAAACTAAAGATTTCTTTTGGTTTTGTTCACAATTCCAGGATGGATTTTTGCAAACAAAAGAGGCAAAACATCAAAATTACACCAAAATGAACATGACTTATGACTTATTAATTAAGTGGTGCTAATTTAGATGGTGAATATCATAACTCCTGAGAGTGTACTGTAAACATGAAACCAAATGGACCGGCCCGCTAGGGTCCATTTGATTTCATGACTTTACGCTCTCAAATAGTTACATCTGGTTAACCAACTTTCTATCATTTAGTCTGCGGAGCCCACCCGGAACCTGTAAAAATCCATAGATCGGCCGCACCGTTGTATAAGCCGCATGGGCAAAAGCATGTGAAAAAAAGTAGCGGCTTTTATAGTCCGGAAATGACGGTAATCAAATTACAAATCTCTTCCACCAGGTGTGGGGCGGCTGTGGCTCAGGAGGTAGAGCAGGTCGTCCAATGACCCGTGGGTCGGCGGTTCGAATCCCGGCTCCTCCTGTCTACATGTCGAAGTGTCCTTGGGCAAGACACTGAACCCCAAATTGCCTCCAATGAGTTGGTTGGTGTGAGCTTGTTGCCACCATTGGTGTGTGAATGTGTGAAGTTTAGGACGCTGGCGTTGACTGTTCGCCGCTCTACTTCCCAATGTATGAATGAATGGACCATTGTAAAGCGCTTTGAGCACTTGGAAAAGCGCTATAAAAATGCAATCCATTTATTATTAGGTGTGGCTGTCGGTGCTGTTCATCTTCCGCATCCTGGTGCTGGGCACGGCCGTGGAGTCTGCGTGGGGCGATGAGCAGTCTGCGTTCCGCTGCAACACGGCGCAGCCCGGCTGCGAGAACGTCTGCTATGACCAGAAGTTCCCCATCAGCCACATGCGCTTCTGGGTGCTGCAGATCATCTTCGTCTCCACGCCCACCCTCCTCTACCTCTGCCACGTCTTCTATCTGATCCACAAGGAGGAGAAGGTAAGTGTTTTTGGCTGAACAGGGCTTGACACTAACACTTGCCCGCTTGCCCGGGGCAAGTAAAAAAAATGGTGGGGCAAGTGAAGAGTAGACTGCTACCTGGTTGCCCGATCGGGCAAGTGTGCAACTTAGTGCACTATAACACAACACAAGATAAATGTGTCTTGAAGGCAGTCATTGCACTCTGCCTCTGTGTCTTTCCCTGCTTTCTAGCTATCCACAATTCCAGGCTGGATTTGGGAAACAAAACAGGCAAATTAACATACACATCAAAATGACCATTAATCTTCTACATTCTCTAGTTGTGTAGACTTGGGACTGATTAAGATGGTGAATTTTAACTCTTGAGAGTGTAAAAATGAAACCAAATGGACCCGCAAGGGTCCATTTGGTTTACCGGCCATTTGGCTATCTGGTCTCTTGATTGGCTATTTGGTCTCTTTTTGCATTGGAACTTTGGAATGTCACAATTTGTATTTCGGATTGCCTTTTAGGCCCTAGTATCACAAAGGGCAAATATGACAAATAACTGAATATACTGATATGCAAACAAATCACTGACACATTTAATAATAATAACAATAAACTAAACAAAAAATGCATCATTACACCCCTAGTAGAAGTCCATATTTGGGTCTAGTCTAGACTCTATCATGTCTATGACTAATAATTACCCCAGTTTTGGGAAGGTCAACGTCAGACTATGACATAGCATTGTTGTCGTATGACTACATCTTTCTATGAATGTCGGTCTATGATTTCACTACGGTCTAGGGTATGTGCATGACTCTGTACTTGGCTGATATTTCAGTCATTGACGAAAGTTAAAAGAAATATTTCCCCCAAAATATAGAACATTATGTGGAAGGAAAACAAAATAGTAATAATACACGGAGGTACACGTACTTCCCTGACCAAGTAGTACTGGCAGTGTGTTGTGGGTACAGATCAGTGGGTGTCCCAGGACCCCACATTGAGAACGACTGCTCTAAAGTTTATTCTGCTTTGTGATGCGAATGTATCATCCAAAGTGACTGTGTTTACTTGGACCCGACACAGATCCTCCTTGTCATATAAACACAACCAAGGTGGCTGGCTGCCTTCCTGCTGCAAACGCCAAAACTAGTGTCCTCGTAGTAGTGCATCCCACATCAGCACAGGGGCGGATCTAGGCATGGGCATGGGGGGCAATTCCCCCCTAAATACCCAGTCTACCCCACCAAACACGATGCCATGCAAAACAAACCAAGATATTTCAAATTAAAGTGCTTATATTTAAAATGATTTGAAACACTACTACTGCTACTAACTACAGCTGTGTCACCACTAAACCAACAGCATTTCATCATTGAAGACAGAAAACTCTGAGTCAGACCTTTAGCTTTATGCATGCTGTGTGTCTGTTGCAACTTCAACAACAACTGATGTTATTATTGATGCTTTACTTGACTAATAAAAGTCCTGTAACCTAAAATGGTATGGGTGCGGCTTCATCGCCCATGGCGCGAAGCGACACGGGCGATGAAGCCGCCCCCATACCGTTTTCTCTTGCCCCTCCAACATGTTCTCTGCCCCCCCCCCCCAAATGGCACACATTACATCCGCCCCTGCATCAGCATGTACTCTGATCCACACATTTAGGTCTAGACACCCGCTGATTGTCTAGACCAGGGGTTTTCAACCTTTTTTATCCCAGGGCCCACCATTTATTCAGCGTTTGATCCACGGACCACCATTTGATGACATTTTAGCCCCAAAGACCTAAAACTAAGGAATTCTTTTGGTTTTGTTCACAATTCCAGGCTGGATTTTGCAAAACAAAACAGTGTAGACTTCTTAATAAATTAGTCCTAATTCAGATGAATATTTTAACTCTTGAGAATGTAAAAATGAAACCAAATGGACCCGCAAGGGTCCATTTGGTTTCATTTTTACATTGCACTGAGGTCATCATTGGGGCTTAATATGTATGTTAATATGTGTGAACATACAGTAGATACTGTAGCATCACAATCAATATGACTATTGCGTCACACTTTAATCCTATTCTGTAGTACAGAAATGGCCCCTGGCAAAAACCCCTGTCAGATGGGGTTTCCACAGCTAAATACATGTGAGTTTGGCGGCTGTTGACTCGAAAATGCTTGTAAATACCAGTAACTGAGATCACTGCCTGTCCAGTTCCTCATTCAATATCTAGTCTCACACAATGGCAACATAACTACTGTAAATATAGTACTCAATACTGCTACAGTACTTGAGTAAATGTCTGAGCTATTATTCATCTTTTGTATTGTATTTCAAAATTTCTTGAGGTTGTCCAATGTTCACTATGTTTTACTCCTCTACATTTCAGAAAATAAATATTATGCTTTGATGCAATTATTTAGCAACTTTAGTTGAAACTACCCGAAATACTAGCTCATAGTTGTAAGCTTCTAGATAGGCAATTTTCATCCAGTTTGAGATGTTGTGAAATGACGTGGGACCTTCATGGAGGTTTTTATGTGTTGCAGTTGAGGATCAGGGAGGAGAGGCTGAGGGAGATCCAGGGCAGAGGAGAAGACGTGGAAGTTCTGCTCAGGAAGCTAGAGCTGAAAAAGGTGGGTCACATTGTCACATTTCAAAGGCAATAGAGGCAACTTTAGTGCGTACAAACACCGCGTGTTTGTAAACAGATTTGTTTAAAAACAGAATCTAACTCCACCTCACCTCCACTCTATTGGCTCATGGCTGGAGACTGCTCTGCTGTGATTGGCTAAAGCAGGGGTCAGCAACCTGCGGCTCCAGAACACAGCCCTAGTGGCTCAGTGGCTGTAGCATTATTACATACACACTGGGGTGATCCGCACCAAAATAATATAAACATTTCAGTCACCCAAAACGCGTTGCGCTGTCTGACAGTTGCCAGTTAAAGTAGCACTTGGCCGTGTCAAAGTTTTAGAAACTCCATTTCTGAAGAAAGGTTGTGTTTCACCATGTTAATGATTATTCTTTAAGGACCTTTTTTTCTGAGAGTGTGCAAATGGAACCAAATGGACCCGCCAGGGTCCATTTGGTTCACATTTGCACACTCTCAGGAAAAAAAATAATAAAATGCGGCTCCAGACAGATTTTGAATTTAATTTTGGGTCGAAAATGGCTCTTTCAACATCTTGGGTTGCCGACCCCTGGGCTAAAGCAACCACACATCAAAGTTTGTGATGTTCATAAGGTTGAGGGGACTGAGGGATGCTAAGGTACATTTGGTACCAGTGATATCATAGAAGTAAAGGGGTGTTTCACTGACCACATCCCTGTTTTACTACATGAAATTTAACATTTTCATTTTCCTTTGTGTTCTTGGTGCTCCCATGTTTGTTTTCTATCCCCACAAATAGGTTTGTGCAATCAAGCTTTCATATCATATCGTACCTTTAATGGAAATTGCTCTCAGGAACAGCTTGATTGATTCTGGCCTCATGATGATGTCAATGTACCCTGCTTTGTATAATTCCACCTCTCTTTCAGTCTTTAGTTCCAAATTTGAATTTCTACTTTGTTTACTATGTCCAACATTTGTTGATATCCCAAGCTGGTGTGGAATGGAAACAAGCCTGGTTTTATCTAGCCGCAGTATCATAATGACTCAAATAAAGAATACTTTGTTTTAGCTCAATGGTCAAGTGTGTCCTTGTTCCCCTCTCCTCCATTTTATGTGTTTATGATTTGATTTCATTGTCATTATTGCTGTGATCTTTTTCACTTAGATGAAGTACGGCCTTTGGGACCATGGGAAGATCAAGATGAAAGGACCTCTGTTGAGAACCTACATCTTCAGCATCATCCTCAAGTCTGTCTTGGAGGTTGGTGGTACCTGCATATTTTTATTTCATTCTATTTCATAAATTAATGCCCAGTTGCATACTTTGTTTCATGACAGTGTCACGCCAAAGTAGGAACAATGTCCGATCTGCTAGCTTAGTGCATCAGCCAGTGATGGGCAAGTTACTGGGAAATTGTAGTAAGCTACACTACGTGTTACGCTACAAGTTATCCCCAGAAAATTGTAGCAAGCTACACTACAAGCTATATGACAGAAGTAGCTTGATGTAGCTTGCTACAGGGGATTTGTTATTTCTTATTTTCACAAATGAATTATTAACCAATTAGGCCAATGTTGTAAGTAAATTCACAGGGGGAAAATGAACTCCCTCTAGTACAAGCCATAAATTCAGTAGTCAAGATATGAAAACAAAACTGTGTGAAAATCGGGTGTCAGAGCCATAGACTAGAAACAGAATTGTGATATTGAGGGGCAGAAAAGACCCGTGTCAGGTGGTCCATGTACTCGTCCATTGAGTCCATTGAATGCGTTCTGTAACTTCCTGTTGTCCCCATTCAATAGAAGTCTATGTAGAAGAGCCACCATTGGACTGGTCCCATGAGGTGAACGACTGAGTGAGTGAGTTTGCATAACTGTGTCTAACTCTGATGTCTCTGGGCGGTGCGTGTCTCTCCCCAGGTTGTCTTCCTGGCCATCCAGTGGTACGTGTACGGCTTCACGCTGGTGGCGCGCTACGAGTGCGACTGCGCCCCCTGCCCGCACACCACCGACTGCTTCCTGTCGCGGCCCACCGAGAAGACCATCTTCATCATCTTCATGCTGGTGGTGTCGCTGGTGTCCATCCTGCTCAACGTCATCGAGCTCTTCTACATCTCCATCAAGCGCATCAAGGACAAGATGCGGAGCAGCTACCCGCCGGGCGGGGTGCCCGGCGAGGGCGGCGTCGGCCGGGACGTGGCCTACCAGTACTACAACGGCTGTCCGCCGCCCTCCGCCCCCATGTCCTACAACCTGGCAACCGCCGAGAAGGGCAACTCCTGCAGCAACTACAACAAGCAGGTAAGATTGCAAAACGTGTCATGTGTAATATCAGTACCACACTATCAGGATATGTTGATATATTATCAATGTATCAATATATTGTCGATATACTGATATCGACAATATCCTCAGCAGACTGGTCTGGAATAGCTCAATTGTGCACCCATTTCCTACTACAGAAAATTGCTTGGCCAATCAGGACACAGCATTCAAAAATGTTTGCATACTGTGTCCTCATTGGCCACCCCAATTTTCTGCTGACAAGCGTTTATTTTTTTGCCAGCAGCTGATTCGGTCTGGCTTTAGCCAGGCGTTAGAGAACTCACCGTTTAGTTTTCTATGTTGCAACACTTGCCATTTTAATGTAAACATTAACACCAATATACTTTGTTTATTTAGTCTTTGTTGTTTTTATATCCTCCTTTTGATACATCTTCAATACAAAATATAATGTTCCGAATCTACAGCTTTGAAGACTACAGATTACCATCATGACCAACATAGTCATTGCAAAATGTACACTCATAAAACACCACCTACTGCCAACGGTTAATATCGGTTTTATTTGCCGATGCCAATATTGACCAATAACGGCAAACATCGCAAAAAACGATACATCACAGCATCACTAGTAATATTGTATCGATGTCGCAATTAAAGAGATGGGAAAAACAAACTACATTTAAAAAAATGTACAACTCATAACTGATCTGATCTGGACAGCTATTAGTCCAAAAATACTGTAGCTGAGTTACAAGCTCAGAAAGTACCGCGCTGCGACTCGATTGTGAGCTTGTAGATGCGCTAGTATTTGCGGCATTCAGTTAACTGCAAATCAGCCATTTCGGTGCCGTTACGCGTTAGGTTTAGTAACTCCTGTAGACTAAAATCAGCTGCAGATTTAGTCGACTACAACCAGTGTTGTAGTGGTACTTTTAGAAGTGGGGGGACGCCTCTTAAAGGGGAATTCCACGCATTTTATTTATTTTTCTGAGAGTGTACAAACGTGAACCAAATGGACCCTAGCGGGTCCATTTGGTTCACATTTGTACACTCTCAGAAAAAAGGAAACTCATTAACATGGTGAAACACATCTTGATGTCATCAAGAACCCACACAGACACGCTATTAAAACAAGTATAGCATATTGAGAATTATTTACAAAGTAAATGACAAGACAAAATACATACCTACTTTTGCCCCAAAAATATTTTAGATGTGAGAAGTGGGGGGACGCCGTCCTCCCGCGTACCCCTCCACTACACTCCTGACTACAACCGAGACTAAAACTAAAACATTTCACCTGTCCAGACAGGACAGGACTACAACTTTGAAACAAAGTCAAAATGTGCAAATGTCAAACATCCATCACCACCGCCTCCACAGGCCAGCGAGCAGAACTGGACCAACTTCAGCACGGAGCAGAACCAGCTGGGCCAGCGGGCAGGCGGAGGAGGAGGAGGAGGAGGAGGGGGAGGAGGAGGCGGCAGCGGAGGCGCCAACGACCACCACCACCACAACAACAACAACGACAGCAGCGACTCCATCTGCCACAGCCACCAGGGCTTCCCCGGGTCGCCCCACCTCCACCACCACCACCACAGCCCGCCTCGCAGCTTCCAGAACTCCAACTGCCACCCGCCCTCGCTGCCCCCCGGGTGCTACGACCTCCCGGAGAAGGTGGGCTCCGGCAGCGGGAAGGACTTCCACATGCTGAAGCAGCTGGACAACAACCGGCCCAGCAGTCAGGCCAGCAGCCGCGCGCGGCCCGACGACTTGGATATTTAAACCAAAAAAATAAAAATAAATAAAAACGCGAAATGCGACGGCGGCGCTTTTCGTGATCCGAGGAGGAACACTGTTATTGTAAAAGGTGAGGGGACACGTGGCGGGCGGCGCCCGGCCTTTGGTTCTCTCGTTGGTTATTGATTGAGATACTCTTTGGGCCGCCCAGGCTGGCGTCTGAGCGGAGCGGAGACGATCGGAGCTGCACATTTTTTTTTCTTTTTTTTTTAGCAGGAAAGGAAACCCCTCCCAGCGCAGCACAATGAGAGAATCCCCCTTTTTTTTGCTTCCTGGATCTCCGTTTCCTGCCGGGCAAAAACACTCCTCCTGGGCATTTACGGTGTGAACCGTTTCGGGGGCCTTTGTTTTGTTTTGTTTTTTTGGGATGGCGACAACAGAGGATATTTATCGAGACTTTTGAGACAATGAAAGAGTACCTCCTCCCATCGAGAGGATGAGTCATGTTCTCCTGAGGAGAATATAAACTTCTTGTGCCTTGTGAAGTGAGCGAAAGTGCCTTTTTGACATGATGGGAAAATGACGAGGCTTTGTTGTCGGTATATCTTGTTTTCTTTTTTTTTTCTTTTTTACTTCTTTCAAAGTTTGCACTTCCTGTTTGAAGCCATTGTCCCGATGAGAACGATGAGTTCTTCCCCTTATGGAGGTGTGAGCACAGTAGTGGCTCCAGTTCTCACAATGACTCTGAGGACTTGGACTGAATCAATAGACTGTTTTCACCGGCGAGGCCTTTTTTTTTTCCAAAAAGAAAAAAAAAAAGTAAAGTAATAATGTTAATTGTGAGCGTGATTCATTGAGACGTTTCTGTGTGTGGGCCCGGGCCTGGCTGGCACCCACAAAGTTAACTGTACAGGAGCCGGTCCATACCGGCACAATGCGCGCACAATAAAAAACCTAAATGAAACACCCACAGTTTAACATTATTATTACTTTCAGCTGCGTTTACGTGTTACAATGTATGCTGTGAAAAGGGTCTATTGTTGAGCATTTTGGTTCTTGGCAGGAGACCATGGGAAATACTTGATGTTCGCCTAACATTCCAAAAACACACAAAAATATATACAGTTATATTTTCTTCCAATGCCATATAAATACACTATTTAATTCACAACAATCAGAAGTCCTTTGATGCAAAAAAAAAAACATTATTTGAGTGATTGAATGGTTTTTAGCTTGACTAGTGCCTGTATATTTATTAGAACATACAACTATGTGGGAGAGCTTTTTGCAATTTTGTTTATTCCCGTTATTTTTATTGGTGTAATATATTTGTCCTGATAAACTTTGAATGAATGCTGTTGTTGTTTGGAAGCAATCTTCTCTCCCTGCAAGTTACCCAGTGCAAATCCTTTTGTTCATGTTTAATGTTATTTGTTTTTTATGTTTTATTATATGGATCATCTTTTTAGAAGGACTGTGTGTTATACTGCTAACTGGATTATGCGTTTTGTTGGAGTACACACAATCCAGAACAAAACTACAACAACAAAGTCATAAAAGAATGTTTCCAAAGCTGAATTTGATTTAAGTTTGTTTAATCTCATCTCGCACGAGAGCACATGCAATCCTCCATGAAATCCTCCATGTCATTTGAGGGCACAATGCAAAGAAGACGCTGAATTAACCGACTGATCGACAAGCCCACAGCGCGTCACGCACACTGTGTCACGTTGTGAGCTTGTAGATCGGCTATTGATGCGAACTTTTCCCTAATAATAGGGATGAAGTTAATTATTACGCAGCAGTGGTTTTCAACCTTTTTCGCACCAGGGCCCACTATTCATTCAGCATTTGGACCACCAGTTGATGACATTTTAGCCCTAGCACAGACCCCAAAACTAAAGATTTATTTTGCTTTTGTCCACAATTCCAGGCTGGATTTATGAAACAAAACAGTCAAAATGACCATTAATCTTCTACATTCTCTAGTTGTGTAGACTTGGGCTAATTCACATGATGAATATTTTAACTCTTGAGAGCGTAAACATGAAACCAAATGGACCCAGCTATGATGCAGAGTAGTGGTATCACTGCCAATATGGGATATGTAATGTTACTCTGCCAAAACACTTATTACAAATTAGCTTGTCGTTGCATGATGTGAAAATAGAACAACACATTTACAAGCTACCAACAGATAACAAAGATGTGCAGTAGTTTGTAGATCCTAATCCACCATAGCATTCTGCACACATGACCTACACAACAAAACAGATTGTACATATCCATTCTATTGCCATGCTCATGCCTAGAGCCGTCCCTGCCTGACTCTAGAGAAAGTGACCATTTATCGGTTTCCTTTTATAGTGTTCCAGTTCCAACTGTCTGCTAACTTAATATGTGTCATCACTTCCAATTTCCAAATTCACTTGTTCATAGTCCACATCCTGACTGAGTAATCTTTCCTGATGTGATCAAATTACTATCAAAAGGTTCCCAACATGAAACCTAATTTTATGTTGACTAAATGAAAAGACCTGCAGAGACAGAGAGCCTCCTGTTACTGAACAATATAGCAATATATCTATTTTGATTTTTGGCTAAAAGTTGCTTCAAATACCTTTAAAATGTCTGCAACTCTCTGAGTTAAACAACTTGAGAAGAACTGTGCCACAATAATGTACATTCATCTTAAGATTGTTCCTATTATCATAGGCGTGCATACATAGACGTCAAGGGGGGTTTGAGCACCCCCTAGTGGCCCTCTCTGGACCAACATGCCCTTTTTAAAAGAGCAAAAAGATGCTGAAATGCTGTTTTCTATGCGTTTTTAACCCCCCAAAACTCAATTTTCCGCCCTCCTGGTTACATTTGAGCACCTGCCCTTGAAACTCTCTGTGCACGCCAGTGCATATTATCCTTGGGTCTGAAGTGCTTCACAGACATGCGTTACAGTGTTTCGTGCCTCTCCATATCGAGGTTCTTGAGGCCTATCTTTATGTGATTCTGAATATCCTCGTTCAAGGCAGGGGCGGATGTAACATTTCCCAATTGGGGGGGACAGGAGAAAAATTTCAGTTACAGGACTTTTGTTAGGCAAGTAAAGCATCAATAATAACATCAGTTGTTGTTGACGTTGCAACAGACACGCAGCATGCATAAAGCTAAAGGTCTGACTCAGAGAGTTTTCTGTTTTCAATGATGAAATGCTGTTGGTTTAGTGGTGCCACAACTGTATTTAGTTAGTAGTAGTAGTAGTGTAAGTGTTTCAAACCATTTTAATTATAAGCACTTTAATTTGAAATATCTTGGTTTGTTTTGCATGCCCCCCCCCCCCCCCCCCCCCCATGCCTAGATCCGCCCCTGGTTCAAGGTGGTCTATCGGCTCAGTATTTCCAAGTATGTCTACCTCTACCGGTATCTCCACCTGTGTGACATGTGATTACACACAGTTCTATCAGTAACACACCCTAAACATAAACAACTGTGGGCTACAGGGGCGGATGTAACATTTCCCAATTGGGGGGGCAGAAGAAAATGGTATGGGTGCGGCTTCATCGCCCGTGTCGCTTCGCGCCACGGGCGATGAAGCCGCACCCATACCATTTTCAGCAGTGTTTCAAATACTTTTAAATATAACCACTGAAATATCTTGGGTTGTTTTGCATGCCATCATGTTTGGTGGGGCAGACTGGGCATTTAGGGGGGCATTGCCCCCCCATGCCTATGCCTAGGTCCGCCCCTGGTGGGCTATAGCTGTTGCTCATCCTGACAACTTTGCTTGTTTTTGCTGTATTGGTCTGAATGGGGGAATCTTAGCAATGTGATTAATTTACTCAGCTATAACTGAAGAAGAGCCAGCAGAGACTGCATGTGTTTTCTCCATATTTTGCCAAGTCCCCTGAGAAGAACCAGAGCAGACTATTCAAAATGTCAAGGTGCTCCACAAAGCGTGCCTGCACACGTGTGTGTGCGTGTGTGCGTGCGTGCGTGCGTGCGTGCGTGCGTGTGTGTGTGTGCATGCGTGCGTGCGTGTGTGTGTGTGTGTGGTGTTGGAAGGGGGGGGGGGGGGGGTGTAAGTACACAATGTTCGTAAAAGTTCATATCCTTGAATGTCTTTTTGGCCACTTGTAGTCAGACAGTTTTACAGCAGAACTTCTCCAAAGACTGAAGACGAGTACCGTATTTTCCGGACTATAAGGCGCACTTAAAAGCCTTTAATTTTCTCAAAAATACACAGTGCGCCTTATAATCCAGTGCGCCTTATATATGGATTGTTTGACTGCAGGTGCTTCTATTCTGTGTTAACTGTAGTAGCTTCTATTCTCTGCGCCTTATAATCCAGTGCGCTTTATATATGAAAACCATTTTAAAAGGTGCGCCTTATAATCCGGTGCGCCTTATAATCCGGTGCGCTTTATAGTGCGGAAAATACGGTAAGTGCTGCATAATAGACCATAGTGCTTTGTGTTAATGATCTAATAATTACCCCCATTCTGAAGGAAACATTTTATTGTTATATTTTGACACGAAGAGGCTTTTAAAGGGGAGGTCCACCCATTTTCAACATTTTAGTATGTCATTGATGTACCTTCGAAGTGTTGGGTGGACATGATAAAAAAAAGTTCCCCCCCCATTCCCAAGAAATGGAGGTCTGAAGAAATCCATTAACATGGTGAAACATCTTGATGACATCATCAAGATGTAATTTCACCATGTTAATGGATTTCTTTAGACGCTTCTTTTTTGTGAGAGCGTACAAATGGAACCAAATGAACCCGTTAGGGTTCATTTGGTTGCATTTGTACGCTCTCAGAAAATATGTTGAAAATGGGTCAAATTCCCCTTTAGCAGGCTTTTTTCGTAGAGGGTTGAGATGTGAAACAAAACGAAAAAACAAAAAGAAAGAGTACCTAGAGCCCATTTTGGTGTTTTGAAGAGGAACATTCGTGCATGTTTAAGAGCAGTGTTGCTTTTGCCGACTAAGACCAAGAGTAAAGGTTTTTTTTTATATACATTTAGTTGATTAACAGCAATGAATTTCAGAAGGTTAAATGGGACTAAATTGAAAAGACTAAGACGGAATCAAAATATTCACAATAACCCTGTTTAAGAGGTGACAGTTCTTCATTATACAACGTACTGTGGTGTGTTTTTATGAGGAATGATATCTTCCCTTTGTAATTAGAGTTTCTTCCTGGGGACTGAAACCTTTCCAGACAAATGTGCAAAAAAAAACAAAAAAAAACAGTAATAACTCCTCCCCCTTTATCATAAAACTAAAGCTGTGAGCGTGGCTTCGGCTCAGGTGGATCTCCACCCATCACAGACTATGACTAAATATGTTATTTAGCAAATAGAGAAGGCTAGATGGCTTGAGGCGGAAGCCTCTGACGTCATCCACGACAGCCATCTTACTCAATACAGTATGCTCTGTGGCAGCCCAAACAAAAACAGCTATAACTCGCTCAAAACTTGACAGATTTACAAACGCATTGCTTTATTATAAACGTTATCAACGTGGCTATGATTTTTGCTATTTTTTTCTAAAAACATCGTATAACGGCTCATATGTATGCGGGCGTCTCTGACGTTTACAACAAACCAATCCGTTTGAAAATCGGGTGAAAAATAAGCGAGTTATCGTCATTTACAAAGTATATGCTCATAGACACGATGTTATGCTATACTCTGGTAACACGGCTGCCATGTAACGACGTCACTCCCCATTGGCCAACAGCGTGGGCGATCCATAGCTTTCTTATATACAGTACAGTATATGATTTAGCACCCATATACCCATTCACACTCAACAACGGAGGAGGAAACCATGCGAGGGACCAACCTGCCTATCGGAAACAGTTCAACCCTAACACAGGGTGAGCCAACGGTCGAACCGGGCACAAATCCAATTCATAAGGTTATATCCATGACAGCAAAGTGTGTAGGCAAAATGCCTTCAGTGACTTGGCTTTGTATATCAACGATGACCGCATGTTTTTTTTTCCTGTTCCATTCTACCCCAATGTCATTAACAAAAAAATTGTGTTAAATGCTAAAACTAGATGTTCAACTTGGTGTATAAACCGTGGGCCTGTATAACACTACATTTCGACTCAATTGGAACAGAATTTGGCTCTTGCCGGTTTCGTTTTTTTTTTTTTTTAATGGCCAGCCAACAGAAATGCTTTCCCAAACATAAATATGCGAAACCATTAGAGAAATACTTTGGGGCGTACAGTAAATTAATTGCAGATGTACGGTGGCGGTCAAACCGCAGTACAGCCCAACCGACTCCTGTCCAACGCACACTCCTGGCTCCCACCTGGGGCTCAAACCCTCGGTCTGACCGCTATAGGGCAGTGGTTTCCAACCGTTTTCATATCAAGGTCCAGCATTTTCATTCAGCGTTTGAGCCACGTGTCACCATTTAATGCAACCAAATGGACGCATACCGGTCCTTGGTTATATTTGTACACTCTATCACACCTGGGCATTATGCGGCCCAGGGGCCAAATGCGGCGCTTTGGCTGACTCTGACCGGCCCATGAAAGGGTTTTAAACCAGTGTTCCGGGGACCACCAGTGGTCCTTGAGAGAGTTCTAGTTAAATATGGAAAGTTGGTTAACCAGATATATTCATCTTGTGAATTAGCCCAAGTCTACACTACTAGAGAATGTAGAAGTTTAAGGCTCATTTTGATCTGTAGGTTTGACTGTTTTGTTTGGATCCTGGATACAGCCTGGAGTTGTGGACAAAAGCAAAATATATCTTTAGTTTTGGTTTCTTTGGAGCTAAAATGTGGTCCTCTGTGGTTCAAATTCTGAATAAATAGGTGTCAAAATGGTTGGTCTCGCCTGACTCGCCATTACTTTTATCTTGAAATTAAATTAGTATTACACAGACTTTAGTTCAGCCTTTAGTCTTGACCCTCCACAATATTTTATGTATATACTGTATATGTATATATACAGTATGTGCATGGCATTTATCTTTTAAAACAATATTTTATCATTTAGAAAAACTATTGGTGCAGAGGTTTGTCCATCAAGCATGTTATGCTTAGCTGTGACTATTACAGTTTGGGGAGTTTGGGGCATTGCTATAGGTCATATCAATGTCTAGGGACATCACAGTTCAGATTCCATGTACACATTTTAAAGTGCCACACATTACTGATCGAAATATCCATAGAATATAAACATAATTAGTACTCAAAGTCCCATTTGCACACAGTGTTGGTAGGTTCCCTGAACACATCCCCACAGATGGTTTGCTCCCTGGTACTATATGGAACCAACAGCCAATTATGCATCAACCCTCCATAAACAATCACACTAAGGTCTCTGAGACACTTGCCCATCGGGCAAGTGCAAGTCAGGTTCTACTTGCCCTCAGGTCATGGTCACTTGCCCCCTAAAAATATATTGTAAATTTTGCATTTAAGTTTACTTCCTACTTGGGTGCTTTAAACCAGGGGTTTTCAACATGTGGTCCTTGAGAGGGTTCCAGGTGGTCCCCAGCTAAGTTGGTTAACCAGATGTAACTCTTGAGAGCGTAAAAATGAAACCAAATGGACCCGCAAGGGTCCATTTGGTTTCATTTTTACGCTCTCAAGAGTTAAAATTCATCTTAATTAGCTCAGGTCGCAATGACCACCTTCAAGACAAATTTATCTTGTGTTGTGTTATAGTGCACCAAGTTGCACACTTGCCCGATCAGGCAACCAGGTAGCAGTCTTCACTTGCCCCACCATTTTTTTTTAACTTGCCCCGGCAAGCGGGCAAGTGTTAGTGTCAACCCCTGTGCATCAACCCTCCATAAACAATCACACAATATAAGCCAAACAGCATAACTCTGAATCTAAAAATACATTCAACACTTACAACTGTGGTAAATTCAGTCCCAGAGGTCAGGCAGAAAACTGACACAGTTTGGTAACTTGGCATCAGATCTTATGGGTAAAAGTTTCATAGCGTTAAAAGGATCCCTGTCTAATAAGATAAACATTGCTTAAAGAATTATACTTTCCCTATATAACTAAAATAAACAAATAAAAACACCAATGGCATCTTATTTCTTTCATAAATAGAGAATATTTCACTCAACAGGAACTGCTCCTGGCGCAGGATGATGATGTCACGCGTGGTCTAGCTCTATACAATATATGGATGAACATGCTCTGTGACATCATCATCCTGCGACAGGAGAACCTCCTATAGAGTGAAAGATTCACTATTTATGAAAGAAATAAAGTATTGAAGGTGTTTTTATCTGCATGTTTTAGTTATAGAAGGCAAGTATAGTGTTTTAACGTTTAGCGTTTTAGACCCCTCTACTGACAACTTCATTTCCCCGAGATGACTCAACGTGGGTGGGGTTTAGTCACATTTGTCTTATTAAGCAGGGATCCTTTTAACAGGGAATAGTCAGTCAACTGACCATTTCATTCCAACATTATTCATTTTATAGTTACATATGCTTTCGTAATGAGGAAAGAATATTATAAAACACAGAAAGAGAACGAAACATTCTGCCTGGCTGAAGGGCACACGGGACTGAGACATGGGGGAGGGGGTTTAAACAGGTGGTCGGGGGACCACCAGTGGTCCCTGAGGGGATCCCAGGTGGTCCCCAGCTAAATGATGGACAGTTGGTAACCAAATGGACCCTTATAGATCTGTAACTCTTGAGAGTGTTAAAATGAAACCAAATGGACCCTCACGGGTCCATTTGATTTCATTTTACACTCTCAAGAGTTAAATTATATTCAAGCATCTGAATTACTTAATTAATTTTTAAGAATCTACACAATTATAACATGTAGAAGATTTCTTTATTTTGACCTTTATTTTGACGTTTAGCCAGTTTATCTCCTAAATTGTGGACAAAACTTGAAAATCCTTAGTTTTAGGGTCTGAATTAAAGACTAATAAAATGGTGGTCTGTGGCTAAAAATGCTGAATAAATGCTGGGCCCTGGTAGGTAGGAAAAAGCTTGAAACCCACTGGTCTAGGGTTTCCAACAAACGGCCCAAAGTGCCACGGAGGAGGAGAGCGGAGGGAACATTGTTCTGGGTTCTTTTTAGTCTAGAGTGTTAGCTGGCAGCACATTATTATTTGCCCATGCAGGCTGCTGCGCTGGCGGTGCCAAACTGTGGCCCGGACCCACCGGACCCACCAACCGGACCGCCTCCTTGTGTGTGCGCAGCTCACAGCTGAGACAGCAGGGGCGGATATAACATGTCCCATTCGGGGGGGGGGGGGGGGGGGTTGGAGAGGCAAGAGAAAATGGTAGGGAGGCGGCTTCATCGCCAGATGAAACCGCACCCATACCATTTGACTTTTATTAGTCAAGTAAAGCATCAATAATAACACGAATTGTTGTTGAAGTTGCAACAGACACGCAGCATGCATAAAGCTAAAGGTCTGACTCAGAGAGTTTTCTGTTTTCAATGATGAAATGCTGTTGGTTTAGTGGTGACACAGCTGTAGTTAGTTAGTAGCAGTAGCAGAGTTTCAAATCATTTTAAATATAAGCACTTCTTTAATTTGAAATATCTTGGGTTGTTTGCATGGCATCGTGTTTTGGGGGGCAGACTGGGTATCTGCCCCCCCCATGGCCATGCCTAGATCCGCCCCTGGGCTGAGACAGTACTACAAAAAAAGAAAGTGGAGTGCAGAAATCCAGCCATGCCTTGGCTTCCACCCTCCCTGCCTGCCTCAGCTATTTATCCACTATGCTAAACAAAAACATGTGTCTGGCAGTCAGTGAGGGCACTAAGCCACCCTGTGGCTGTGTGTGTGTGTGTGTGTGTGTGTGTGTGTGTGTGTGTGTGTGTGTGTGTGTGTGTGTGTGTGTGTGTGTGCCTCCTGCGTGCCTGCACGCATGTGTTGTGTGGCTGCTGGCTCTTTCTTGTGCGTAAATGCGTATGTGCGGCTGCGCTTGCTTGCGTGCGTAGGTAGCGTATTTGCATACGTGTGTGCGTGCATCATGTGTGTCTGTGTGTGTGCGTGTGTGTGTGTGTGTGTGTGTGCACGGCAGGGCACGGGGCTGCCGGCCACATCTGGAGAGGGTGGAGAGAGAGAGAGACAGAGAGAGAGAGAGGGAGAGACAGGGGTGGATGTAACATTTCCCAATTGGGGGGCAGGAGAAGATGGTAAGGGGGCGGCTTCATCGCCCGTGTCGCTTCACGGGTGATGAAGCCGCACCCATACCATTTTCGGTTACAGGACTTATATTAGGCAAGTAAAGCATCAATAATAACATCAGTTGTTGTTGAAGTTACAACAGACATGTGATGAAATGCTGTTGGCTTAGTGGTACAACAATTGTATTTAGTTAGTGGCATAGTGTTTCAAAACATTTTAATTAGAAGCACTTTAATTTGAAATGTATTTGAAATTTGGCTTGCAGGGCATTTAGGGGGGCATTGCCCCCCCATGTCCATGCCTAGATCCGCCCCTGGGGAAAGAGAGAGAGAGAAGGAAAGGGGAATAGAGGAGAGGAATGGTTGAGGGAGAGAGAAGGAAGGAGAGATGGAGAGAGAGTTTTGTGGTGCAGCACAGGATTTGCAGAGTCACTCATACGTTCTCTGAAACGCTCCGTAACAACTGCCCACAACGCTTCATCTTGCATAGTTAGAGGGGGAAAAAAAGACAGAAAGAAAGAAAAGAAATGGGGGAAAAACAGCTTGGACGTCACTACAGACTTTCAGGGGAGTTGTGAAAAGAATAAAAGGGACCAACAGACCTCCCCGGTCCCCCACCACCACCACCACCACCACCACCACCACCACCACCGGCTCCTTGACACAAAAACCTGGATCCATAGTCCCCGGAACAATAGTTTCAGACATAATGTTTGGGGGGGTCCTTGGCATGGAAAAATTTGAGCACTAATAGCATTTTACAAGACACTTCTAGAATCAGCGTTAGGTCTAATACAGCCAGGTCAAACTCAAATACACAGCGGGCCAAAACAGAAAAAAACAACTCCCCTTCGGACTCAGGCCTGAACTGTGCAAACCTGAGCCGTGCATCCGATGACGTCATCATGATGTCATACTGACTAGTACTGACAGCTCAATATATGGAGATATACTGACTTCTGACAGCTCCATATATGATATCATGACGTCATCGCGGGCACGGACGGACGGATGAACGGACAGGGTACGTGGACAGACAGGGTACGAATTATAGCCACCACCTTACACTGGAGACAACAAAAATGAGACGGTAAATTAAATGAGTTCACAAAGTAAAACAATGAGTTGAAGTTGTTTGTTATCATAGTTTGTGAAATATACCAGAGGGCCCGTTCTAATACAAATTCAATATCATCGCATGGGCCAAATCAGGCCTGATTTGACACTCGGGCCTTGGGTTTGACGTGGTCTAATAAGAGGCAAAGGTTGTTTTTTTCCTTTAAGATCCAGTGGAGGTTGTGTGGTTTCAGCTGATGGGTTCCATTCTGTCTGTCCTTTTCAATGACATATACAGTATCACACTGTGAGTTAAAAGCAGTTGAAAATGATACCGAGGCAATTTCAACGTTTAAACAGGTGTATTCATTCAAGCATCAACAGATATGACATGGACCGAGGTCCAATTCTGTCACACTCTTGGCCTCATGGTGATGACAACTTTCCACACAGAGCTCAACCAGACGACTGCGTGCATTTTATACACAGCTGAAGGATACTAACGAGGTTGGACTGTTTAAAGAGCTGCATTCGACATCATACAACGAACGCATTTAACCCACATCAATTATGTCTGTATATGATACAAAACTCCTGCAACAATAATTGAGTCTTTTAGCAAAAATGCATCCCAATTAACCCCCCCTCTGTCATACATTCCTGACTATTATGGTCAAGACATCCAGCCCAATCTACAATCTCAACCACCACAAACACTGCACTCCCTCCATGTTGCGCTAAGGCGAAGTCTGAAAATTACTAGAAATGCAAATGTCATTCAATGAATAATGTCTCTATGCACACACACACACACACACACACACACACACACACACACCACACACACACACACACACACACACACACACACACACACACACACACACACACACACACACACACACACACACACACACACACACACACACACAATACAATTTGTCAGAAGCTCGCATCCAGTATTTAAACTTTTGAGGTAGTTTTACTACTTTACTTGAGTATGTTCGATTTCCAATATTGTTACTTCTGCTGCCTGGAGCCCCCAGGGGGGCTCCAGGCTCCAGGCTGTGCCAGTCATACAGTACATATGACTGGCACAGTAAAATGGACCCCCCCAAGGGATAAAAATATGAACTATTTGTAAACTAAAGAACATATTCTATGTGTTTTAAATGTTCAATTCTAGTTATAGAGGACAAGTATAATGCATTTATCCATATGAGGCTTTTATCCTGGGACCCCCCCCCCCCTCATGGCGCCCCAGGCAACTGCCTAGTGTGACTATAATGGCAAAAACGCCCCTGCATTGCAGGGACTGATAGTTTTACTTGAGTATTTTAAATTACTCATACTTTCTTTCCAGCCCTGTCTCACAGTAACCAGGCTGTCAAGTAAACAATGAGCTAGAGTCCGTCTAAACATCCTGCACAGACCTCGCAGGTCATCGCTTATGGTCGGGTTGGGTCCGTCAGAACAACCACTTCAAAACCTCTCCAAAATTATGTAACATTTTTTTCCCACTTTTGGACGGGCAATAGCCACTCCTATGTCCAGCTTTTAGTGTGTGCATGCGCGATGCGAGAGTGTGTGTGTGTGTGTGTGTGTGTGTGTGTGTGTGTGTGTGTGTGTGTGTGTGTGTGTGTGTGTGTGTGTGTGTGTGTGTGTGTGCGTTAAATGCATTTGACTTTGTATGTACAATGGTGTGTGGTTAATTGCGTACCTGGTTACTTTTTGGATCTCTCACCATGTTGTCTAATGCAGTCAGTTGTTCCCAAACATCAAAGATTGACAATCACAGAATGACATTACAAAATATATGCCAGGGTCCCCCACCAGAGAAGATATGTACAGCTCTAGCAATGTTTTCTTTTTCTTTTTTTAAGGGGAATTCCACCCATTTTCAAATTTTCCCTGCGAGGACACAAATGTGAACCAAATGGGTTCCATTTGTACCCTCTCAGGAAAAATGGATCTGAAAGAAAAATCATTAACATGGTGAAATACATCTTGATGATGTCATCAGATGTATTTCACCATGTTAATGATTTTTTCAGACCTCCATTTTTAGGAAATACAGAATTGGGGGAACGTTTTATCATCACCACACAATATCTCTAAGTTATATTAACCCATTGTGTCCTGACCCTCGATTCGAGTTTCTGACACCAGATTATACAGTAGTTCCTGACACCAGATTATAGCTGCAGCAACATTCTAGCTTTTGACGCTAGATTCTACAGTAGTTTCCGACACTAGATTCTAGTTATTGACACTAAATTATAGTTTCTGATGATAGGATCTACTTTTGACACTAGAATTTAGTTTCTGACGCTAGAATCAAGTTTTTGACACTAGATTCTATAGTCTCTGACACTAGATTCTAGTTTTTCTGAAAAATCTGTGTTCCTGTGTCCAAGGCCAAGCCAAGGACCACCATTATCCATATTTGGCTGCAGACCCACATCTGAAAACACATTGTTCTAGGGATCCCCCAGATGCAAAAATTTGAGTTAAAAATGTTTGCTTCCAAAATAACATATTCAGAGATTTGCAGCACATTTTCACAATTTTTCAAAAATAGCAGAACAACAAGCTCATGTCGCGCCACTCGGTGGCGCGACATGAGCTTGTTGATCTGCTATTTTTCAACAGATAAAACACCAAAACGCGTTCAGGACACAAAGGGCATATATAAGGGCATAATGACATATTAAATTGTTGAAAATGGGTGGAGTTCCCCTTTAAGGACACCCAAGGACACCCTTGTTGACAGGCTATACAGACTCCCATTTAATAGTGTTTCTATCTCTGATGATACCCACATTTATATTATAAAATAATGTTAAAGCTATGGAAAGTGATTTCACTTAATTCAAATACTGTTTTTTTTTTTCCTTCTATTTTTGGCTAAACCCCTGTACTATAGAGCATGGTGACCATATAAGGAGTTCCTCCATGTCCAAAGTGAGCCCCTGAGGTCAATAAACCCTAGTTTCAGTTTGGGCTTTGGGAGAAAAGCCTTTTGTCCAATCAGGATGAGAGGGGCCTTCCTCCAATCAGGATTGAGTGAGGATGGGCATTGGTATGTGTGTTGTTGGCATGTTATACTTCCCTCCACTGTAGAGCGCGTGCATGTGCACATCATGCTACCAGGGGGGACCGGAGTGTTTTCCAAATTACCCAAATCCCTTAATACTGTATACCTTTAATTTGTATTCAGTTCCATGTGTGCACCTTAAAGTTACATACCCACAAGGGTTCACTTGGTTCGAAACTATGATTTACCTGGGGACCCCTGGAGCTCCCTCAAGGACCCCTGGAGACCCTTGGACCCCGGGGCAGATGTTGTTGAAGTTGCAACAGACACGCAGTATGCATAAAGCTAAAGGTCTGACTCAGAGAGTTTTCTGTTTTCAATGATGAAATGCTGTTGGTTTAGTGGTGCCACAACTGCAGTTATAGTTAGTAGCAGTAGTAGTGTTTCAAATCATTTTAAATATAAGCACTTTAATTTAAATTATCTTGGGTTGTTTTGCATGCATGCCATCGTGTTTGATGGGGCAGACTGGGCATTTAGGGGGGCATTGCCCCCCCATGCCCATGCCTAGATCCGCCCCATGCTCGGACCCCACTTTGGGAACAAACGGTTCTAGCAAAGGGGAGAAAGGCCAAAAAGACGATAACGTTAATGGAGAAAATGTGTCTCTGACCCCAAACCTCTGGCGCTCTGCGCCACAGAGCGAATGGCGGGTGTCTTTTCATCGTGGTTACATAACCCAGCGCTGCCGCGTTGCATAAGACGTGATGTTGAGTGTGAAAGGGTACGAAACAAACCCAGAAAGAAGGCCCTGTTTCAGACCTGGTAGTTGGCAGACCGTTGTGGTTGGCACTGGACTCAGCCAGCCAGGGGCCCCCACAATGTGCCCCCCCCCTCCCCCACACACGCACACACACCGGGGGCGGATCTAGGCATGGGCATGGTGGGGCAATGCCCCCCTAAATGCCCAGACTGCCCCACCAAACATGATGGCATGCAAAACAACCCAAGATATTTCAAATTAAAGTGCCTATATTTAAAATGATTTGAAACAATACTACTGCTACTAACTAACTACAGCTGTGTCACCACTAAACCAACAGCATTTCATCATTGAAAACAGAAAACTCTCTGAGTCAGACCTTTAGCTTTATGCATGCTGCGTGTCTGTTGCAACTTCAACAGCAACTAAATGGTATGGGTGCGGCTTCATCGTCCGTGGTGCGAAGCGACACGGGCGCGAAGCGACACGAGCGATGAAGCCGCCCTTATACCATTTTCTCCTGACCCCCCAATTGGGAAATGTTACATCCGCCCCTGACACACACACACACGCACGCACGCACACGCACACACACACACACACACACACACACACACACACACTGAAGAGCTGCAGGTTAGTTTTTACTATGAGAAGTTCCCAAAACAATAAGGGTCAGAGTTAAGTTCCAAATGAGGTTTTCAACCTTTTTGACACCAGGGCCCACTATTTATTCAGCATTTTAGCCACAGACCTGCACCATTTGAGGACATTTTAGCCCCAAAGACACCAAAACTAAAAGATCTCTTTTATCTGTCCAGCCTGGTATTGTCTGCAATACCAGGCTGGATTTTGGAAACACAGGCAAACATACAGACCAAAAATGACCATTAATCTTCTACATTCTCTAGTTATGTAGATTTGAGCTAATTCAGATGATGAATATTTTAACTCTAGAGAGTGTAAACATGAAACATTTTACACTCTCAAGAGTTACATCTGGTTAACCAACTTAGCTGGGGACCACCTGGAACCCTCTCAAGGACTGTCACGGCCACTGGTGGTCCCCGGACCACTGGTTGAAAACCTCTAGTGTAAAACATGGAGACTACTGTATAATGCTCACTGTGTGTGCATGTGGGCATGTGCATGATGAGTGTGTATGCCTGTATGGGGGGAAAAAAAATCTGGGAGCGTCAAGCATAGCAACATAAGCCCCTCTAATGAGGAATCAGGAATGAGGCAGACCCCTCACTACAATAGAGCTCTGTTCTACAGAGCCTGGGCTTTGATCAAACAATCAGGATTAAATTGGCATGAGGATTACTATAAGGGTATAGGGGTCAGGGTTAGTATTAGGGGTCAGGGTTAGTATTAGGGGTCAGGGTTAGTATTAGGGGTCAGGGTTAGTATTAGTATTAGTTCAAGGTTTGAGCAGGGGTTTAAATCAGGAATAGGGTTAATTGGGGCCCATAATTACGCCTTAATTGTCCCTAAACCTATTAGCGACGTTTTACCATTTTGGGGAAAAACGATTTGAAATAGTTCTGTTATATGAACTTGTATTGGCTTTTTGGACTATTTAAAAGGGTATTTTTAAATACAGAATTTTTTAAAAAATGGTGTGATGTGGATTTGTTTGGTGGATGTTTGCGATGCAGCGTGCACGTGCACGCTGCTAAATCATCTGCTTCATGTCCGTTTATCTGGCTAAGAGAGATGATTATGAATTGAGGAATTAAAAGCTTGTATAGTGCGTTTATATTTTGTCCCTTCCAATGTGCATAAATCTTGTGTTGTTTGAAAACGGCTTAGAGAACTGACGGGTGAGTTCAAAACCTTGAATGCTTCGTTTCTCTTGTTTCCCATGGAAACAGATTCTGAATTCATAGAAGCCACAATAACACTGGTGGTATCAGTAGTCCGTAGCGACTAACACCGGAATTGTGAAATCGGGATCGGATCAGTTTTCAATGATGATATGCCCCCCAGAAAATACAAACGCAAAATGTGACTTTACAACAGGGGTGGATCTAGGCATGGGCATGGGGGGCAATGCCCCCCTAAATACGCAGTCTGCCCCCCCCAAACACGATTCCATGCAAAACAACCCAAGATATTTCAAATTAAAGTGCTTCTAATTAAAATGATTTGAAACACTACTACTGCTACTGACTAACTACAGCTGTGGCACCACTAAACCAACAGCATTTCATCATTGAAAACAGAAAACTCTCTGAGTCAGACCTTTAGCTTTATGCATTCTGCGTGTCTGTTGATGTTGTTATTGATGCTTAATTGCCAAATAAAAGTCCTGTAACCGAAAATGGTATGGGTGTATGGTATGGTATGAAGCCGCCCCCATACCATTTTCTCTTGCCCCTCCAACATGTTCTCTTGCCCCCCCCCCCCCCCCCCACAAATGGGACATGTTACATCCGCCCCTGCTTTACAAGTGACTCTACAAAAAAACAAGCCCAAAGTTGTTTACATGGCAAACCTGAGTCAAAACACATGAATAGGAAGTGATTCATTCATAACACAAGTCAAAAGCACAATATTTATCTTTGGATAGTGGAGTGAAAGTTAACCAAAAACACCAAATACTCAAAGAACGTCCAAGATGCATAACTGTACTCTGTTACTGACCACCAGTGTCCAGGGTGACATTTCTTTGGTGCTGTGTGCGTGGGTGTGCATGTGCATGTGTGCGCCTGCTCTTGCTACCGAGTCACGTTCACAGGATGTGCAGAGAGAGGCACATACATGATGACCCTGACAGCAAGTTGTGTCCATGTGTTCAGTCACATGCACACACTCGCACTTAGGCACACACACGCACACACACACACAATGACCCTGACAGCAAGTTGTGTCCATGTGTTCAGTCACACGCACACACTCGCACTACACGCACACGCACACTCACACTCACACTCACACTCACACGCACACGCACACGCACACTCACACTCACACTCACACTCACACACAGAACTAAAAGATCTCTTTTGCTTTTGTCCACAATACCAGGCTGGATTTTGGAAACAACAGGAATGAAACCCTTCATCATTCTTTTGGTTTATTGATGCCGTATGAAGGATTCCAACCCTGGCCCATGTTAAAACTGGTTGTTTTAAACAGTAAAAACACATGGTCAACGAATGAATACTTGTTTGGTGACTGATAGCACACTGACCGGACAACCCCGACGTCCAGGGGCGGATGTAACATTTCCCAATTGGGGGGGGGGGGGGGCATTTCAGTTAAAAGACTTTTATTAGTCAAGTAAAGCATCAATAATAACATCAGTTGTTGTTGAAGTTGCAACAGACACGCAGCATGCATAAAGCTAAAGGTCTGACTCAGAGAGTTTTCTGTTTTCAATGATGAAATGCTGTTGGTTTAGTGTTGACACAGCTGCAGTTAGTAGCAGTAGTAGTGTTTCAAATCATTAGAATTATAAGCACTTTAATTTGAAATATATTTGTCATTTAGGGGGGCATTGGTTCGAACCCTGATGTGTCCCTGAGCAAGGCAAGACAGCAGTAACCGAAAATGGTATGGGTGCGGCTTCATCGCCCGTGGCGCGATGACGTGACATGGGTGATGAAGCCGCCCCCTTACCATTTTCTCCTGCCACCCCAAATGGGAAATGTTAGATCCACTCCTGTCTGAAACTAAATCTAATCTACAGTAAATGCAGGTCTACCGATCACAAAAAAATCAAACCAAACCTCTGCAGCCGGACCCAGTCCAGGGTTTGGTTTCCTAAAGAGATAGAGGGAGTCTGGTTTTGGGGTCAGCCGCAGGTTCAAGTGCAGGGCATAATTATACTGTATATTATTATTATTATGGAGGACATGGAGATTACGGACTGTAGCTTTTAGTTATTTTTTCTATTTTTTATTTAAAAGGGGGGGGAAAAAGCGAATTCCTCCACAGTTCTGTTTGGCTGCTGATGTCGCGACTCACAGTCGGTGGTTTGAGAGAGAGAGAGAGAGAGAGAGAGAGAGAGAGAGAGAGAGAGAGAGAGAGAGAGAGAGAGAGAGAGAGAGAGAGAGAGAGAGAGAG
>CM076988.1:27104231-27119231 GCA_039105355.1 Benthosema pterotum | reverse complement strand
ATCTTTAGCCATCTGTTTGAAAACAATGCAGCGCACACACACACGCGCACACGCACGCACACACACGCACGCACACACACACACACACACACACACACACACACACACACACACACACACACACACACACACACACACACACACACACACACACACACACACACACACACACACACACACACACACACACACACACACACACACACACACACACACACACACACACACACACACACACACACAAACAGTGCGTTGCACAGCGTTTCTCCAGAGAGAGCCTCACACTCCCTGTGTGGCCGACAGGACAGGACAGGCAGACCCCTGGCTCAGAGGTCATGGGAGCCGCGCTGCACTACAGGCCCCATGACTCCACTAGCACACTTGACCTCACAATATTTATTCAACACGGAAATCTATACAGTGGCTCTCTCCCTTCCCCTCCCTGTCTTGCCGGAGTTAATTACAATGCAACGTGTTATATGAGCACATCTCTCTGAGTCTCCGCACGTCTCTCCGTGGCGCATGCCAAGGAAGGACGGTGCCGCGATGCCGCGTCACGAATGCGATCGTCCTCGTCGTCACGCTCGAGCGGCGCAGTGGGATTTGCAGGATGTGACATCACATTCAGCAGGAAAATTAGAGCACTTATTTGATCTAGAACAGATCTAAAACAGACCACAGAAAACCTACTGAAGGTGAAAAGGCCTACAGTTTTTTTTGGGTGGAAAAATAAGAAAAATGACAATGAATAAACAAACAATTGTTATTTTGATCAACATTTGCCAACAGAATGGAATTGTGGGGAAAGAAATGTTATACAACAAGTGCTATACAAGGAAATATTCTTGAGTTTTGTGTCTGTGAGGCTAAATGTCAATGAAGTGGTGGTCCACGGCATGGATGCAGAATAAATAATAATTTGTGAAAAAGGACTGGTCTACACGATCGGAATTGATTCGGGCCAGGGAGAGGGAAGCTAGGGGAGGATGATAATTGTCACTTTGCACATAGATACTGTATTACCTGTGAGAAGTATCTTTTGGAGTTGGCACATTGATTT
Organism: Benthosema pterotum; assembly: GCA_039105355.1. Classification (NCBI taxonomy): domain Eukaryota; kingdom Metazoa; phylum Chordata; class Actinopteri; order Myctophiformes; family Myctophidae; genus Benthosema; species Benthosema pterotum. The sequence goes on along the minus strand of CM076988.1, from coordinate 27,118,171 downwards.
TGTTAACCTCGACGTGCAAATTCAGACTCAAGGGGCATCTGTTAAAGGTGCCTTGCTCAAGGACACTTTGATACACAGCTGCAAGAACTGTAATTAGTACTCAGGGCTTGACACTAACACTTGCCCGCTTGCCCAGGGCAAGTAAAAATATTGGTCGGGCAAGTGAAGACTGCTACCTGGTTGCCCGATCGGGCAAGTGTGCAACTTAGTGCACTATAACACAACACAAGATAAATGTGTCTTGAAGGCAGTCATTGCACTCTGCCTCTGTGTCTTTCCCTGCTTTCTAGCTATCTCTACCTATCTCTCTCCCAGGTTCATTTGGTTCCAAACTATCTACTATCATTTTGCTGGGGTCAGGGACCACTGGGTCTGTGACCACTATGGGCTAATTAAGATGATGAATTTTAACTCTTGAGAGCGTAAAAATGAAACCAAATGGACCCGCAAGGGTCCATTTGGTTTCATTTTTACGTTCTCAAGAGTTACATCTGGTTAACCAACTTAGCTGGGGACCACCTGGAACCCTCTCAGGGACCACCTGTTGAAAACCCCTGGTTTAAAGCACCCAAGTAGGAAGTAAACTTAAATGCAAAATTTACAATATATTTTTGGGGGGCAAGTGACCATGACCTGAGGGCAAGTAGAACCTGACTTGCACTTGCCCAATGGGCAAGTGCCTCGGAGACCTTAGTGTCAACCCCTGGTACTGTGTCTGACTGTGTGTGCCTTTATACAGTATGAAACTGTATAAATTGCTAAATATACTGTATCTCCAAATCAAATTGTGGATTTCATGATACATCCATATGACTTTACCAGGTGTCCCTCCAATTTTTTCCCCAACCCGATCATTGTCCATAATGACTTCCATTAGGAAGTGGAAGTGAAATTAGTCATTCTTAGAGTGCACGACTTTGAACAATGTGGAATGCTTTTTGGTTGTTATAATACTGCATAGGAGTTACAATATTGTTTTAGAACAGTAGGTTCTCATAAATAACAGATATACTAACTTTGTGAAGTGTTTGCTGTGTCCTTCATTTTAGGCCATCCTTGGAACAAATGCAACCAAATAGACCGGTCTTTTTGGTTCCACTTGTACGCTCTCAGAGTTACAGACCCAGGGTTCATTTGGTTCCAAGCTGTCATTTACTGCAGCTGGAGAGTGGAGACCCCTCTGGGAGGGGTTTGGGCTTTTGGGAACCGCTGGCATAAAAGGTCCACACAAAACAATGGCGGAACAGGAACAGGAAAGCCAAGGGGGTGAGAAAGGGGATGTTAGGTGACGTACAGGTTGTGGTGGGTAAGGGGTGTGTGTGGGGGGGCTTCATCAAAGAGTTGAGTCACCACATCCAGAAGAGCACCTGTAGAAACACTGTGGTGCTACTGTGCACAATCTACCAGCACTAATCTACGGTGACTCACAGTAGTGAGCGGCTGAGTCACCAGAGGAAGCACCTGTTTAATATGCTGTGCGGGCGAATTACGAGCCGACACGCCATGATGTGACAATGTTCCCGTACGTGTGTACGTAGTAGGGCTTACGGAGGGCTTTTCTAAAGAAGTACCCAATGTTACTTACATCAGTGGTTTTCAACCAGTGGCCCAGGGACCACCAGTGGTCCTTGAGAGGGTTGCTGCAGGTGGTCCCCAGGCTAAATGATGGAAAGTTGGTTAACCAGATGTACAGTAACTCTTTGAGAGGATAAAAATGAAAACCTTGCCCTTGCGGCTCCATTTGGTTTCATGTTTACACTCTCAAGAGTTAAAATCTTCATCTGAATCAGCCCAAGTCTACACAGCTAGAGAATGTAGAAGATTAATGGTCATTTTGTGAGCAATATGAAGATAAATCTTTAGTTTTAGGTCTTTGGGATGAAAATGTCATCTCAAATGGGGGCTCATCCGTGGCTCAAATGGTGAATAAATAGTGGTCCCTGGTATCAAAAAGGTTGAAAACCACTGCCTTGTGTAGTTGTGAAAAAAAGGAGTCAACTTTATTAAGAAAAAAAAAAACAGTGCAAAGGTAAAGTGCTATTTAAAGGTTTAGGCATTTGTTGGAGAGATATCTTAACAGGAAGTCAGCCTGGGAAAACTTATTTCTGACACTGTTGTACAGTTCAGCAAAGTATAAATCAAGCTCATTTCCGACGACCGCGCTCTGAGAATGTACATTAACAAGATAGATTTGAAAATACACTTAATGTAATATCTCACTTTCAAAAGAACGTTTGGACATTTTATCATCTACTCATGCTGAACACCCCGAACAGCATTTATATAGTTGCTCGACTCAATATTATTCCACACAGTTAAATCAAGAGAGCTAATATCACCACCATGTTTGACCCACTAATGGCAGGGTTTTTCAACCAGTGGTCCGGGGACCACCAGTGGTCCTTGAGAGGACCTTGAGAGGACTCCAGGTGGTCCCCAGCTAAATGAAGGACTGTTGGTAACCAACTGGACCCGTATAGGTCTGTAAGTCCTGAGATCGTAAAATGAAACCAAGTGGACCCAGGAGGGTCCATTTAGTTTTACGTCCCAGAGACTAAACTCAACATCAAATGGAGGCTAAAATGCAGAATAAATACTGGGCCCTGGTATGAAAATGGTTGTAAACACCTGAATTATAGCATTCCTAATTTGTACAGAAGAATTAAAAAAGAAAATGACATTGGGTGCAATTCCCGTTCGCTGTGGTGTAGCCAGGTATGGTGTAAGTCTTCTCATTGGCTGCATGACAGCAAATCAGGTTTGGGGCCGTGCTCATTGGCTGCATGGCAGCGAATCAGGTCTGTGGCCTTGAGGTAGGCCCGAAAGCCTATACCACCAGTCCTGGGCCTACCAAATAATTATCCATAATAATTACAACCAGTCATCAAGAGCTTCAACTCATGATGAACAGCAGGGAGTACAGTAACATTTTTAATTGGGGGGTCAGGTGATTTCTGGACCTTTTGACTTGCAGGTTTTAATTATTCTGGGTAATTATTTGGTAAGCTCAGGCCCAGGGCTGGTGGTATAGGCTTTCGGCCTACCCCAAGGCCCCAGACCTGATTTGCTGCCATGCAGCCAATGAGAAGACTTACCACCATACCTGGCTACAACACAGCCATTGAGAATTGCAGCCATTTAGCTGGTAGTTCCACTTTTATCCCCCCATCCCCCATTTTTGTGTTAACAGGCTTGGGTGGTTCTATCACTCTGGTAATATTAAGTGTGACTTGGGTCCATTTGTAAGCCCTCAGAGTTCAATTAGTCTTGGGATTTGCTTTTGGCTGTGTGTGTAAGCCGTGATGCATGATTGCTCGCTTTATTGCAATGCGCTCGCTGTGCACTTTTCTGTGCAATTTTGTGTGCTTTTTAACGGACAGCAGGGACACTTCACAAAGAGGCGCTCTGGATTAAAAAATGTGTTGCACTGTGGACAACTGGACATGTAGCCGGTTCCAAAACCTTTCCACGCCAAACGCTTCCAAATACCGCACCGTAATTTCCGGATTATGAGCCGCACCAGGCAATAAGCTTCGTTAGAGCATTGTTTTTTAACATATTTGATCCCAGGGCCCACTATTTATTCAGCAATTGAGCCAGAGACCACGATTTAACAACATCTTCACCCCACAGACCCCAAAACTTTCGCAAACAAAAGAGGAAAAACATCAAAAAAAGAGACCAAAATGAAGATGACTTATTAATTGAGTGGTGCTAATTTAGATGGTGATCTAAATTGGTGGTGGTCATAACTCTTGAGAGTGTAAACATGAAACCAAATGGACGCACAAGGGTCCATTTGGTCCATTTGGTTTCATGGTTTCATGTTAATTCATGTCAAGTTGTGGATTCGTCCATATACAGTATGTGTTCAAATATAAGGTAAAAATACGCTCCACACTCTGCGTCTACCCTACAGACTGGACTAAATGGAAAAGCACTCATTGTAGTAGTGCTGCTGGTTCAATGAAATGTGGGTCAAATGTGAGACGGATTCCATGCACGCCACGCGCTCCTGGGGGTCCCTGAGAGCCGTCACAGGCTTTGCGTACGCATGGACGGCTGACGTCAATTCAGAGCTTTCCGAGCAGCAGCCTCCGTCCGTGTGACCGCAGCCCTCTTGGACCCGAGGTGTCCTTGAAAGTACAATAGTCAATATTAGGACATGGAGGACGTATAGCGGAGAAGGGTTGTGTAATAATCCCTCCCGTGCGGACGCCTTATTTGGGTGACAACTAAAAATGAAGACACAATTTAGTGTGTAGTCGGTCCATTGTTTTAGAGGGGGCGGCGGCCACACGTGTGTGTGTGTGTGTGTGTGGGGGGGGGGGGTGTGGGTGTGTGTGTGTGTGTGTGTGTGTGTGTGTGTGTGTGTGTGACTGAGGACTGAGGAATTCAGTCTGAAAACGTGGCTCTTTAGCAGGGGTGGATCTAGGCAAGGGCATGGGGGGGCAATGCCCAGTCTGCCCCACCAAACACGATGCCATGCAAAACAACCCAAGATATTTCAACTTTAAGTGCTTATATTTAAAATGATATGAAACACTACTACTGCTACTAACTAACTACAGCTGTGTCACCACTAAACCAACAGCATTTCATCATTGAAAACAGAAAACTCTCTGAGTCAGACCTTTAGCTTTATGCATGCTGCGTGTCTGTTGCAACAACTGATGTTATTATTGATGCTTTACTTGACTAATAAAAGTCCTGTAACTGAAAATGGTATGGGTGCCGCTTCATCACCCATGGCGCGAAGCGACACGGGCGATGAAGCCGCCCCCATACCATTTTCCCTCCCCCCCCCCCATTGGTAAATGTTACATCCGCCCCTGCTCTTTACACTCTACATCAATTGCTTCTCTTTCATGTGAAAACTATTTGGTTACTTGCTCACATACGTTGTTTCGCTACTGTGTGCGGCTTGCTAATAAATGCCAAGAATGTTGCACTAAACTATTTCCAATGCTGTATGGCAACTAAGGATATTTTCCGAAAGGTAATAGAGGCAACCTTTTAGCCAAAAAATCCAAATAGATTTTTTGCCTTTTCCCCTCTACGTTGTTTCTACTTTGACGCTGCAGCTGTTTCCCTGCAGACAGACACTTGCTTCGTCCTGCAGACGGTCCAGAACTTTGTCAACAAATCATGAAATCAAAACATTTGTCACATTTGGGCTCAGGAAAAGGCGTATTGGGTGAGGCAGTGTTTTAGCCAATCACGGCACAGCTAGCAGCCTCCAGCAGGTCCATAATGAGCCAATATAGAGTTGTAAACAAGATTTTTCAACAAATCTGTTTACAAGCACTAACACTAATCTGTGTACACACTAAAGTAGTCTCTGTATTACCTTTAATTTGAATACTTTACATTTGAGTACTTTTCTTCCCCAACACCAGGGGTGTAGTGTAGGGGGGACGCGGGGGGACCGCGTCCCCCCACTTCTCACATCTAAAATATTTTTGGGGCAAAAGTAGGCCTATGTTTTTGTCTTGTCATTTACTTTTATGGATACAATTATGCATTGTAAACAATCTTTCTCAATATACTATACTTGTTTTAATAGCGTGTCTGTGTGTGTTGCGCAGGTGCACGCAAATGCGCATGCAAATGCAAGTGTGCATGCACGTGTCTTAAAGGGGAATTCCACTCATTTTCAATATTTTACTGTCATTAATATACCTTAGAGATGTTGTGTGGACATGGTAAAAAAGGTTCCCCCATTCTGTGTTTCCTAGAAATGGAGGTCTGAAAAAAATCATTAGCATGGTGAAACACATTTTGATGGCTTCATGTATTTCACATGTATTTCACCATGTTAATGAGTTTCCTTTTTTTCTGAGAGTGTACAAATGGAACCAAATGGACCCGCTAGGGTCCATTTGGTTCACATTTGTGCACTCTCAGGAAAAAAAGGTGGAATTCCCCTTTAAGAGGCGTCCACCCACTTCTAAAAGTCCCACTACAACACTGCCCAACACTACACTGTTTACTCTTCACTCCAGCATTCCACTTCACACGTACCCTGCTCTGCTCAGCTATGTTGGCATCCATGCCATCCACCCTGACCGTGTTTTAACTGTGTTTTAAGTCACTACAAAGTGTCTGCCTTAAAAAAATGCCTTAAAACTGTCCAGCGGTATCATTGTAAAGTTGTCATGGTGCCTGACATTCCAAATAAGGTCCCCTGGTTTCACACTTGCAGACGCCGGCGGTGGTGATGCTTCCAGTACATGTGGGAGTCATTGAGTGCGTGCGTGTGCGTGAGTCGCTGTTTGTGTATGTGTGCGTGTGTGTGTGTGTGTGTGTGTGTGTGTGTGTGTGTGTGTGTGTGTGTGTGTGTGTGTGTCTGCGTGCACGTGCACGTGCGTGTGTTTGTACCCTTCACTTGGTGTTGGAGGACTTCCTCTATAAGCTGAACATTGGTTTTCATTTAATTAGAGGGAAGAGGACGGCTGTCACCGGTGAAAGCAACTCACACCAATTAGCATGGGACGTGACGCACAGGAAAAGCATCTGAAAACAGCCCAGTCTGCACCAGTATGCTGTTTACAGCCTATCACTGTACTGGCAGTGGCAGCGGTTTGGGAGAAAAAAGTACTCGTACTCGTTTTACTTAGTGCTGGGCAAGTTACTGGGAAAATGTAGCTAAGGTACACTACAAGCTATCCCCAGAAAATTGTAGCAACCTACACTACAAGCTACACGACAAAACCAGCTTGCTACATCAACACTACATATATATGAATATACATCTCAACTTAATGTACAAGTTTCTAAATAATAATAATAATATAATATGGGTAATAATCATAATAATAAAGTTTTAGGATGTATATGAGAGGTTTTCTACCCATTAAAAATGGGCGGAATTTGAAAATGTGTGGTGGAAAATGTAGTAAGCTACTTTCCCTATTACTCAAAACAAGTAATGTAGCTTACAGAACAAATGTAGTAAGCTACACTACAAGCTATGGGAAAATGTAGTTTAGCTATGTAGCTTAGCTACTTGTAACAAGTTACTGCCCATCACTGAGACTCGCCCCCTCCCTCAATGTTTTTAAAACTCAACTTAAAACCCATTTTTTTTACTACAGCTTTTGGCTGAGCCTCTTTCCTATGACCTCAGGCCCTTCTATGTTTTATTCCTACCTGTTTTTATACCTTGCTATCCTTACTGTTATCTACACATTATTTTTGTCATGTGATATTTTTGTTTTCATACTTTTACATGTGTTTTCATTGCTTTTAATGTTGTTGATATGTATATATATATTTTTTTTCTTTTTTTCCCTGTAAAGCACTTTGAGCTGCACTTGTGTCATGAAAGGTGCTATAGAAATAAAGTTTATTATTATTATTATTATTACTTTAAGAGGTGAAAGTAACAATAATACTGCAATAGAGAGCTACTCTGTTACAAGTAAAAGTCCGCAATATCTGAATAAAAGTACAAAGGTATTCATATTAAAATGCACTGCCAAAGAAGTGTCAAAAGAAGTGCCAAAAGCAAACATATTTCTGTTTCAAGTTTTGTATAAAAAGCTTTCAGATCCAGCAGATCTACAACTGTACGATCTACAAACTAAAGCTGTCAAAACATTGTGGTGGAGTAAAAAGTATTTAGAGTATTTAGATCTGAGATGTAGTAGTATTAAGAAAGTATTAAACGTTTGAAATAGTCAAGTAAAGTACAAATACCTAAACATTGTACTTAGGTATAGTACCTACTACTTACTATAGTAAATGTAAGTCATTACTCTCCACCACTAACTACTGGCAGTGCTTTTTTATCTGCCCATGTTTGTGGCTTTCTGTTTCATGAGCCTGTTCTGTAACTTTTCTGTTTAATAGTTGAAGTTGTTTTGGGGTTTGTTTCCTTTTAGTTTTTGTTGGGAGCGTTCAAGTCTCGCCCCCTTGTCTAGTTAGTACACTACACACCAACCCAAGATGTTGAAAGAGCCATTTTCGACCCAAAATTAAATTCAAAATCTGTCTGGAGCCGCATTTTATAATCATTTTTTCCTGAGAGTGTGCAAATGTGAACCAAATGGACCCTGGCGGGTCCATTTGGTTCCATTTGCACACTCTCAGAAAAAAAGGTCCTCAAATAAAAATGATGATGATAAAACATGGTGAAACACAACCTTTCTTCAGAAATGTTTCAAAAAAATAAAAATAAAGGAGTTTTACAGAACTCCATTTCTAGTCCACACAACATCTAAGTCATAAGACTTGAAAAAATGTGTTGTTCAGATTGAAAGCTCCACCTCTGATAACTGCTGGGCTTTTTTGACATGGCCAAGTGCTACTTTAACTGGCAACTGTCAGACACGTTTTGGGTGACTGAAATGTTTATATTATTTTGGTGTGGATCACCCCAGTGTGTGTATGTAATAATGCTACAGCCACTGAGCCACTAGGGCTGTGTTCTAGAGCCCAGTGTGTATGTAATAATGCTACAGCCACTGAGCCACTAGGGCTGTGTTCTAGAGCCCAGTGTGTATGTAATAATGCTACAGCCACTGAGCCACTAGGGCTGTGTTCTGGAGCCGCATGCGGCTCCTGAGCCGCAGGTTGCTGACCCCTGAGTTAGTACATTACACACACAACAAAACTCCTCAATGTTACGGGTAAGAGTAAGACCAACCATTTTGACACCCTCTATTTATTCAGTATTGGAGCCACGGACCACCACTTGATGACACCACAGACCCAAAACTAAAGATTTCTTTTGCTTTTGTTCACAATTCCAGGCTGGATTTGGGAAACAAAACGGGCAAACATAGATCAAAAATGACCATTCTTTTACATTCTCTGGCTAATTCAGATGATAGAACATTTTAACTCTTGAGAGTGTAAACATGAACTCTCAAAGAGTTACATCTGGTTAGCCAACTTTCAATATTTAACTTTAACTCTCTCAAGGACCACTGGTGGTCCCTGGACCACTGGGTGAAAACCACAGTACCCTTTCACGGGCCGGTCAGAGTCAGCCAAAGGGCCGCATTTGGCCCACGGGCCGCATGATGCCCAGGTATGCAATACAGTATACATACTGTACATACGTTACCCATTACCCACCCAACACACCTCACCATTACACCACCATCAAATCCAGCCAACTGGCTATGCGCAGGGTTTCCCACCCATAGCCCACCAACCACAGTACTTAAACACTAGTAAAAAAAAAAGCCACACAGTGTAGGAAAACGAGCAAAATGAAGGTATAATTATTTGCCACCCATAGAAACGGGTCCGACGGCCCAAGAACGGGTTTCCGACCCGGTGTTTGGGAAGCAGTGCATCAGAGGGTCAGTCTGGCCGGGCCTCGGGGTTGTTGGTGTAACCCGCTACTCCAGGGGTCAGCAACCTGCGGCTCAGGAGCCACATGCGGCTCTAGAACACAGAACTAGTGGCTCCATGGCTGTAGCATTATTACATACACACTGGGGTGATCCGCCAACATAATATAAACATTTCAGTCACTGACAACACCCAAAACGCGTTGGCCATGCCAAAAAAGCCCAGCAGTTATCAGAGGTGGAGCTTTCAATCTGAACCACCCAACAGTTTACTATGTCATTAATATACCTTAGAGATGTTGTGTGGACTAGAAATGGAGTTCTGAAAAACACCTTCATTTTTTTCCCAGAAACTTTTCTTTTAGGACTTTTAATCTGAGAGTGTACAAATGGAACCAAATGGACCCGTCAGGGTCCATTTGGTTCACATTTGTGCACTCTCAGGAAAAAATAAAGGGTGGAATTCACCTTTAAGCACTTATGCTTAAATTTTTGCGGCCCCAGACAGATTTTGAATTTAATTTTTGGTCGATAATGGCTCTTTCAACATCTTGGGTTGCCGACCCCTGCGCTAAGCGCTAAGCCATCTTTGGGCATGCCATGCACAAAGAGCGTCTCTCTCACACACAGACACACAGACACACAGACACACAGACACACAGACACACACACACACACACACACACACACACACACACACACACACACACACACACACACACACACACACACACACACAAAACCTGACTAAAGTGTGATCATCAGTCATGACTCTTGTTTTTTTCCCCCTGCGTCTGACGCATAACAACGGCACACGAGAATTAAGAGTGTGTGTTTCTATTAAAGCCTGGCGTTAGAATAACAGTGTGGAGATACGACCGGCCCGGAGCCCTCGGCCCATAGCATCTCCATAGAAACCGCTTGCTGCATTCCGTGGCGGTGAGTGGGTGAGTCAGGGGCGGATCTAGGCATGGGTATGGCGGGGCAGTGCCCCCCTAAATACCCAGCCTGCGCCCCCTCCCAAACACGATGCCATGCAAAACAACCCAAGATATATACTTATATTTAGAAGGATTTGAAACAATACTACTGCTATACTATAGCTAACTACAGCTGTGTCACCACTAAACCAACAGCATTTTATCATGTTCTCTTGCATTTTAACATGTTCTCTTGCCCCCCCCAAATGGGACATGTTAAATCCGTCCCTGGGGTGAGTGAGAGTGAGTGTGGGGATATTTACTCTGTGTGAGGGAGAGTGAGGTGTTTGTGGTCGGTTGAGAGGGCCGGCGGGGGGGCGGCCCAAGGAATTTAATTATGTTGGCTGCGAAAGTAGTTGTTGCATCGTCATATACAGTATATAGAAATGATGTTGTCGCTGCACTCGCCAGGCAAGAACTTTGCATGTTTCAATGCCTTACTTCAGAGTTTGAGTTTGCAGACTTAAGGAGTGAAAATAGCCGCTCTACAAGTAGTAAAGTGCTTTTTAAAAGCCCCCATGTCTGTAATAAGGTATAAACCTATACTGTACATTATAATCAGTGCTATTTGGAGAAGACCTCACCAACTCACTAACGCAGATCACAGGCGATCTCTGTAGTTGGACAGTCCAAGCTACACGGCACTTGCTCGGATTCCAGTAATGAAAAACAAATATTAATATAATCCTGATGGCTATAGCTGCAGCTGGTCAGAGGCTCAACCAGGGAGGCCAAACAAGGTGTTGCTTCCTGAGGATGGTTTTGTTTGAGAACAACATACAGTACTGTAACTATAGAGTCAAGAGTGGAGTGAACCCAGTGAGACATTGGGCAGGCACTGCCAGGCAGGCACACAAGGGTGTTTTATCTAAGAAATCGGAACGCGATTTCTTAGAGTATTGGATGATCTAAGAAACAGGAACGCATCACTAAAACTGGATCATACATATCTAAAATTCTCTTTATATTTAGCATCATACTGTGTTATATCCCTCAAGCTTATTGCTAATGGTTTGAGCCCCCAATATACCAATATACCACACCACTGATATAACCAGTCCTTGGGTGCAATTCTCAATTGCTGTGATGTAGCCAGCTATGGCTTAAGTCCCCCCCCTCTTTGGTAAGGGAGGGCTCCAGGGAAAATCTTGCCTGGCGCTCCAAATTGCTTAAAAACGCCACTGGGTTAAACAGTGATTAATTCCTTGAGGTAGGAAGCGACTCGACCATGGACACTGATGGGTTAGTAGGAACATCTTGTAGAGATGAGATGAGCAGATAGTAGCCAGGAGGACTCCAGACAAATCTGCTACAGGAAAGGAGAACGAATACCCTGGGGAGGGGTTGACATTAAGGTCTCTGAGGCACTTGCCCATCGGGCAAGTGCAAGTCAGGTTCTACTTGCCCTCAGGTCATGGTCACTTGCCCCCCAAAAATATATTGTAAATTTTGCATTTAAGTTTTCTTCCTACTTGGGTGCTTTAAACCAGGGGTTTTCAACAAGTGGTCCCTGAGAGGGTTCCAGGTGGTCCCCAGTTAAGTTGGTTAACCAGATGTAACTCTTGAGAACGTAAAAATGAAACCAAATGGACCCTTGCGGGTCCATTTGTTTTCATTTTTACACTCTCAAGAGTTAAAATTCATCATCTTAATTAGCCCAGGTCTACACAACTAGAGAATGTAGAAGATTAATGGTCATTTTGATCTGTATGTTAATTTGCCTGTTTTGTTTTCCAAATCCAGCCTGGAATTGTGGATAGCTAGAAAGCAGGGAAAGACACAGAGGTCTTGCCCGATCGGGCAACCAGGTAGCAGCCTTCACTTGTCCCACCATTTTTTTTTAATTGCCCCGGGCAAACGGGCAAGTGTTAGTGTCAAGCCCTGCTGGGGATATTGGTCTGGCTGGCTCTGAGTTGCAGTTCCCTCACTCAAGACTTGTGAGTGACCAATCAGAGACTATTCAAAGTGAGACAGCTACTTGGCAACTCTTTCTCTGAGCACCAGCCGAATACCAGTGTTTGAGGGGCTAATCTTTTTTGCACCCTGAGCCGGGATTAGATGAGTTCTGGGGTTAAAAATTGTGCAGCAATCTCACAGAGCTTATTTTGGGAGGTCTGTAATTTAGTTCCTGCAGTGGCTTGGCGTACCACACAGTGCAAGGAGGCAGCACGGTCAAAATGGCACTTGATGATGGCTCCAGTTATAGAGGGTATGCTCGTGCATAAAGCGGGTGGTAAATCAAGTGGCAAAGGGTTTTAATGTTGTCCAGTGCAAGCAGATTTTTAAGCCGGCTTTGCGAGCACAAAGGTAGAAATAAAATGTTTCCATGGAGTATACATTTTTGGGAGCATGCCGTGCCGCAATTGGCTAAAAAATGGTCTTCTGGGGGACGCTAGCTGGCCTCATGCTTCCTTCAATGCATGAGGAGTCCAAGCTGCCTTCTTTTCATCTGACAGGGGGGAGTTTCCCTGGTTGGACGTAGCCGGTGGGAGGAACACGTTATTCCAACCAGTTCCTGTCCCCTCCATCAGGCGCCCCGGCTGGCCAGGGGGAGGCAGTTTCGAGCCCATATTAGTCAAGTAAAGCATCAATAATAACATCAGTTGTTGTTGAAGTTGCAACAGACACGCAGAATGCATAAAGCTAAAGGTCTGACTCAGAGTTTTTTGTTTTGAATGATGGAATGGTGTTGATTTAGTGGTGCCACAACGGTAGTTAGTTAGTTTAGTGTTTCAAAACATTTTTAAATAGAAGCACTTTAATTAGAAATATCTTGGGTTGTTTTGCATGCCATGTTTGGTGGGGCTGTCAGAGCATTTGAGGGGGGCATTTCCCCCCATGCCCATGCCTAGATCCGCCCCTGGTGCCCCTTGTGCCACCGTGCTCCCCAGGCTTTCATGTCACAGCGCAGATGTAAGCCTGGAGACAATGTGTGTTTCGTCTGACATCAGTGTGTCAATGGGTGAATGTTGTCCTAATTGCTATGGATAAAAGCGCAAAAAATGCACCGCTTATACCGTTTGAGTGGGAAAAGAAATGTTAACCTTCGGGACATTTTTGAAAATCTTTGGAAAATGTTCCACTACAGCGAGTCAGTGACGTGCCAGACAGTAAAACGGGATGCCGAGTTGGACGTGGCTAAAACGCTTTTATTTATTTATTTTCCTGGATGACTTTTCTTTTCTCCCATCTGCCCATGGATCGGACGGAGTCAGTGCTTTCAGACATCACGGCTCATTTGCAAAAAGCCATGCATCCTCCCTGTGACCTCGCTTCCTCTCTCTGCATTCCTTCCCTCCGTGGCTTCCTTCCTCCCTGCATCCTCCCCTCCTCATCTGCCACCATCCCTCCATCTCTCCCTCCCTCCCCCATATGATCTGCAGTGGTGCAAAACGCTGCCATGGGACCCGTTTGTGGGCAGCCGTTTGTGGGCATTTCTATTATATGCGTCCCATTGTGTTTTTAAATTCAAATAGGGGTGTAAATGTCATGTATCGAACTGTCCTTTGTATGCCTTTATTTTGTAGTTATGTCTAAATGTTATTAGTGTTTCCTGTTATGCCTAGTTGCCTGTATTGTCAAGTCTCTCAGTTACACAGCTGTATCCATTCTGTCATTAGCTCTGCTGTTACCTGTCACCACTCACCTGTGTTCA
>CM076988.1:27066731-27101731 GCA_039105355.1 Benthosema pterotum | reverse complement strand
GAGAGAGGAGTATGTTATTCCCAGTTGGTGACTTCATATAAAGGTATTTTTTCGTTTGTATGTTGTTATATATATATTAGGGATGTTGAATGATTAAATTTTTTTAATCAAATTAATCACAGCTTCAAAATTAATTTAATCATGATTAATCACCATTCGAACTATGTCCAAAATATGCATGTTTTCCTGTACAGGATTTCAACATTTAAAAAGGAAACCGAATCTGTAAAAAAAATAACCATTTATCTTTAAAATATTTATCAAAATAGGTGATCTACAAGCCCTCAATGCTTGTAGATCCTCCAGCTATACTCTATGGCTCCGGTTACAGGGAGACACACGGCTATATGTCTCCGTAAATCTGTGCTCTACCCATTTCTTTCAATGAGAAAATGCTCAGTGGGTTGAGTGAGTTTGCACATGAGTTAATTGCGTTAAAATTTTTAATCAGATTAATCAACAAAATTAATTTAATCCCATTAATTAACTATTTTCAACAGCCTTAATATATATATATATGTATATATATATATATATATATATATATATATATATATATATATATATATATATATATATATATATATATATATATATATATATATATATATATATATATATATATATTCTTCTCTGGTATCGGCTAACACAAAACTCGTGGTATTGTGATTGGATCGGAAATGAAAAAGTGGCATCGGGACATCCCTAGTCTTTTATATAGACTACTAGACAAAGCTATACAATGGGAATCCCCCTGAGATTTACCACAATTATATATACGCCCCATAACCGCCGAAAACATTATAAATAGATGAGTTATCTGTTATTGCAAAGTAAAAGTTAGCCTATAAGTCATCACAACAATAATCACAAAAGCTGACAGCTGTTTTTTTATAGAATGTGGCATCATAACTTTATATATTGTGCATTAGTTGTACATTCAAAATATATACAGTTCTGTTGGTTCTGTAGTTAATGGGGAATTCCACCCGTTTTCAAAATTTTCCTGAGAGGGTACAAATGGAACCAAATGGACCCGCTAGGGAAAAAGGGGTCTGAAAGAAAAATCATTAAGATGGTGAAATACATCTTGATGATGTCATCAGATGTATTTCACCATGTTAATGATTTTTTTCAGACCTCCATTTTTAGGAAATACAGAATTGGTGGAACTTTTTTTTATCATGACCACACAACATCTCTAAGGTATATTATACACATATTAAAATGTTGAAAATGGGTGGAGTTCCCCTTTAATGAGTGTAATGACCACATGTTAGCTTGCACGGAGCATAGACCAAACAAGGAGAAACCTCAAATTGAGAATTGTTGAACACCATGAAACAACAATAAGAAAGGCAGCAGGAATACATATTTCATCTAGATCAGGGGTTTTCAACAGGTGGTCCGGGGACCACCAGTGGTCCTTGAGAGTGTTCCAGGTGGTCCCCAGGCTCAATGATGGAAAGTTGGTTAACCAGATGTAACTCTTGAGAGTGTAAAAATGAAACCAAATGGACCCTTGCGGGTCCATTTGGTTTCATTTTTACACTCTCAAGAGTTAAAATATTCATCATCTGAATTAGCACCACTTAATTAAGAAGTTTACACTGTTTTGTTGGCAAAATACAGCCTGGAATTGTGGACAAAACCAAAAGAATTCTTTAAGTTTAGGTCTTTGGTGTGAAAATGTAATCAAATGGTGGTCCGTGGCTCAAATGCTGAATAAATGGTGGTCCCTGGAGTCAAAAAGGTTGAAAACCCCTGATCTAGATATTGTCATGTCTGTGTTGCTTCAGTGGGACAGTCAGTGGGTCTTGCTTAACCCCCAGAGGAGGCAACAGTGACACTGTCAATCAGTTCTTACCCAACAGAAGCACACACTGTGGCAGGGGCGGATCTAAGCATGGGCATGGGGGGGGGGGGGGGGGGGGGGGCAATGCCCCCCTAAATACCCAGTCTGCCGCCCCAAACACGATGCCATGCAAAACAACCCAAGATATTTCAAATTAAAGTGCTTATATTTAAAATGATTTGAAACACTACTACTGCTACTAACTAACTACAGCTGTGTCACCACTAAACCAACAGCATTTCATCATTGAAAATAGAAAACTCTCTGAGTCAGACCTTTAGCTTTATGCATGCTGCGTGTCTGTTGCAACTTCAACGACAACCGATGTTATTATTGATGCTTTACTTGACTAATAAAAGTCCTGTAACTGAAAATGGTATGGGTGCGGCTTCATCGCCCGTGGCGTGAAGCGACACAGGCGATGAGGCCGCCCCCATACCATTATCTCTTGCCTTTCAACATGTTCTCTTGCCCCCCCCCCCCCCCCCTCCAAATGGAACATGTTACATCCGCCCCTGCACTGTTGGGTGTGGGTCATCGCCATGATGGCTTGTGGTGGACATTTTTTGCACAAATTAATTTTTTGCGGCGGACATGCAAAGATGAGTGGACAATGATATTAACAGAAACACCTGAATGTCCATAAAAGGTCTATAACTATGAGTGTTCAAGTCAGAGATGGATCTAGGCATGGGCATGGGGGGGCAGTGCCCCCTAAATACCCAGTCTGCCCCCCCAAAGACGATGCCATGCAAAACAACCCAAGATATTTCAAATTAAAGTGCTTATATTTAAAATGATTTGAAACACTACTACTGCTACTAACCAACTACACCTGTGTCACCACTAAACCAACAGCATTTCATCATTGAAAACAGAAAACTCTCTGAGTCAGACCTTTAGCTTTATGCATGCTGCGTGTCTGTTGCAACTTCAACAACAACTGATGTTATTATTGATGCCTTACTTGACTAATAAAAGTCCTGTAACTGAAAATGTTATGGGTGCGGCTTCATACCATTTTCTCTTGCCCCTCCAACATGTTCTCTTGCCCGCCGCCCCAAATGGGACATGTTACATCCGCCCCTGGTTCAAGTGGAATTGATTGGCATTCTAAAAGAACCAGTCCATTACGCACCATGCCAATTGGAGCCACTAGATTAGAGGGTAGAAGTGTGTTGCTGGGACAGAGAAAGGTTGAGAATAATTTTAAAAAAGCTGCTTGTGTGAGGCTTTAGAGATTGAGTCCAATATTCCATTCAGTGGTGACCGGGCTGAAGAATCATTCACATTCAGTTTTTCATTGTACAGTCTGTCCAACTGCTCTGTCTCACTCTATCTAAGGGTCTTCTGTGACCCTGCGGATGTTAAAGTCGTTGACCTCAATATCTTCCAGAGTGTCAGTGGTTTCCCATGATCCACAGAGTTCCCCAAGCGCACAATACAGATCTGGATATGTCACTGAACGAGACGAAGAAATGTCATTTTGTCACTCTGTCCAATCCATGTTTTGTTTTTTTCCCAAATTGCTGAATCCTGCTGAAGGTGAAGGGTACGTGTATAGAGGCCTGTGATGATTTAAAACGGCTATCAAGAATGTGACATAACATCAGCATTTGAACGCTTTATTTAATAAAAACTAGTAGTACCACCTGGTTGACACCAGGGCTGGATAGCCTGGATTGGGACATAAATTCGGCCACAACCGACCACACCCGGCCACAACCGACCACACCCGGCCACAACCAGCGTGCGGGTAGCACAAACTCTGTCAGCTCAAACACAAACAAACAATCCCTAACACCGCCACTTTTGCACCACAACATAAATAATATAAGCACCGGTTTTCAACCAGTGGTCCCTGAGAGGGTTCCAAGTGGTGCCCAGGTAAATGACGGACAGTTGGTAACCAGATGTAACTCTTTGACAGCGTAAAAAAATGTAAACAGATCAATCAACATATTTAATTAATGCCATTAACTCAAATCAAATCACACCTAATACATGAACTTGAGAAACAGACATTAGTAGGCTATGCATAAGCATTCAGGAAACCAGACAGAAAACATACACAGCTTAATTAGCGCAGTTTGTTTGATCTCAGCCATAATTTGAGACATTTGTAAAACACATTACCATACGTTTTAGAACCAGAGGCAAAGAGTTCAAAAGGTTAGTCTCCTTTACTAAGAAGACAGACTGTCCGAATGAGTTCTTACACTTGGGAACAATTACAGTCACCATATTTGTCTCGCCCTGTGCATGCATGCATGCATGCACGTGTGCACACATGCCGTGAATGTAGGCCAAGTGCCAATAGTTGTTCTCAATAACTTCCGTTTCCCTGGGGAGCCATAAATAGGATTCTCAGGACTCATCTTTTTGTTCCCGTAGCGCCGCGAGAGGCAGCCTGATGATGTACAAGTACACCCCCCAGGGGCGGATCTAGGCATGGGCATGGGGGGGGGGGGCAATGCCCCCCTAAATGCCCAGTCTGCCCCACCAAACACAATGGCATGCAAAACGACCCAAGATATTTCAAATTAAAGTGCTTATATTTAAAATGATTTGAAACACTACTACTGCTAACTAACTACAGATTTGTCACCACTAAACCAACAGCATTTCATCATTGAAAACAGAAAACTCTCTGAGTCAGACCTTTAGCTTTATGCATGCTGCGTGTCTGTTGCAACTTCAACAACAACTGATGTTATTATTGATGCTTAATTGTGCAATAAAAGTCCTGTAACCGAAAATGGTATGGGGGCGGCTTCATCACGATGAAGCCGCGCCCATACCATTTTCTCTTGCCCCTCCAACATGTTCTCTTGCCCCACCAAATGGGACATGTTACATCCGCCCTGGCCGCGAGAGGCAGCCTGATGATGTACAAGTCCACTCCCTGTGGACACGCCGCTGCCTGGTACACTGCAGCATGTCACATGATGTACTGTACACCCTAATCCAAGTCGCCGTGCCGAGTGCCAAGCAGAAAGGCATTATGTACCGTTTGTATAGGCATTTGCTAGACAGGGGATTTAACCCAGACACTGAACAGCTACCAGGCCACCAGTCTGGTCTCATGCCAAGAACCATGAAGAAAATGTGACTACGATACAGAGACCGTTGTATCCAAGAGTTAACATCACAGACAGACTCTTCAAATACTTATAGAGCATGTCTGGAATAAATGTCAGAGCTGAAATAGACGTGTAAATATGACATAAATGCTTTTAAACATGTAGTTAGCTTTAAGTTCGAAGGTTTCTCAATGTAAGACATATTATCTCCAAAACTGGTGGGTCAAACTGACCAAACTAATATGTCAATCTGAAACAATGATTCCCTGCTTTCACACACAAAGATGAAAATTGAAAAAAGAAAAAAAAAAGTTCAAATAGCCTCATGTCGGTCAGAAACAACCACAAATGACTGTGACTGCTCTCGACTTCATATTCATACGTATGATTCCACGATGACACATTGAGGTTAAGACACCACCACTCCATTTGGGCGTAGCTGCGTTTGGGAACTCCTTATATGGACACAGCTGAGTCATAAGCAAAATTCCAATACCCCAAATCCCACTCCCACTCCGCCACTCCAGCATGGTCGTGTTACAGTGAAATTGGTGACCTGAAATATGTGACAATCATGTAGACATCACATATCGTCACCGTCCAAACATACAGTGTATCATTGCATTTTTTATTAGCAGAGTTCAACCTAGCAGTATTTAGGCCATGCATTGAAATACCTCCATGAGATTCACAAGATGTTGGACATATTTCCACAGGTTACCAATTTCACCGTAACCCAACCATGCGGGAGTAAGCAGTTTTGGAATCTTGGGCCTAGATTTTTAACACCGCTTAAACCCCTTATCCCTTAACTTCTTTGCCTTTTTGAACTATTATAAAAAAACATTTTCAATAGTTAATATGGCCAGTCTACATGCTCACAACGTGTCAATAGATTGTCACATTGAACTATTCCAAAAAGTTTTTAAAAATACTAAAAAAGGCATAAGGGGTTTGGGATAAGTGTGACGAAAATGGAGTCTCTTGTGACAAACGCGCATTTTAAAAAATGTGGAATATCTTTCGAAAGATTTGTCCAAAACAGGAACGGACATTAATCTTCCCCAGCCATGCGTGGAGTCTGTTTATTTAAAAATATATTGAAGGTAGCCTAATGTGTTGTGGAGCCGTCTGGTTCAGTACTGCCAGCAGTGACCAGGCAACGCGCAAAGCGTCGCAAAAATGGAATTCTGTGTTATTTTAACACTTGAAATTGCCTTTTAAAGAACAATGGTTCATTTCAGAAATTGCCCAAATAAAGGAAGCTTGTCTTGCCATCATGATAATATTGAGTTGTGCTCGCGGGCTTGTGGAAAAAGCAGGCGAGAGATGTCATATGATCTTTATGAAAAAAACAAAACTATTCACATTTCTCACATCTGGAGAATACGACTCATGATCACGGGGGTCATATGGTCCGGATATGGATTGTTTTTAAGTGTTTTTAAGATTAGAAACAATATTAGATCATGGGATATGACGGTGAAACGTTTAGGCTACTTGTTTCCCAGAAGAATTAACGCCGGGTCATTTCAGCTGAGGATATACACTGTAGATAACAACAGGGGCGGATCTACAGTAGGCATGGGCATGGGGGGCAATGCCCCCCTAAATGCCGACTGCCCCCCCACCAGACATGATGGCACGCAAAACAACCTAAGATATTTCAAAGTGCTTATATTTAAAATGATTTGAAACACAACTATTGCTACTAACTAACTACAGCTGTGGCACCACTAAACCAACAGCATTTCATCATTGAAAACAGAAAACTCTCTGAGTCAGACCTTTAGCTTTATGCATGCTGCGTGTCTGTTGCAACTTCAACAACAACTGATGTTATTATTGATGCTTTACTTGACTAATAAAAGTCCTGTAACTGAAAATGGTATGGGTGCGGCTTCATCGATGAAGCTGCCCCCTACCATTTTCTCCTGCCCCTCCAATTGGGAAATGTTATATCCGCCCCTGTTTCAGCTGAGGATACACTGTAGATAACAACCAAAAAACAACACAAACAGAGAAGCAAAGGGCACGCAAGACTAAACACAACTAAGAGCCTGAACCACTTTATTTATGCGCTGTAACATTTTCATACACACCATTTATCAAGACTGTCGCCTCTCAAGTGTTCTGTCACAGTCAGGGAAAATAACAAGCACTTAAAGCCCTGTACACTTCGTTGCACATCAATTAGCTCCTCAAGATCTGCATGCTCATTGCTCACAAGACGTACATGCTTGGAGATCTGCTTTTTCACAGAAAGGCCTAATTCTCGGCAAATGTTCACCCATACACAGTAGGTCCTTATATAGACAAGCCCAGAATAGGACAATTACTGTATGTGCAGCAGTGCTGGGAAAAGGTCCTCATAACTCTTACTCGAGTAAAAGTATCAACATTGCGATTGTAGTATTACGCGGAAGCGGGGATTGAACCCGGGACTCCCACTCGCCAGCCCAACACACAAGCAGGGGCTGTTGTCACTGGCGTTACTGCTACAGTAGTTTCTAGTAGTTGTATATACAGTATGTCCTGTCTAGTCCTGTCTAGTCTTACACTACTGCCACTTTATCACACCTGGTTAGCTTAGCACCTTCACCTCAAGTTAGGTGTACAGTTTGCACTTTACTGGTCTGCTGCACTATTGTTTGTCTCGTCTATATTTTGTCTCGGCTTTGTCTTATTGCACTGTCTATTGTCGTGACTATTGTCTTATTGCACTGTTTATTGTCTTATTGCACTGTGGAAAATGGAAACACCATTTCATCCCTGTATATGTCCTGACATACACTGGAGTGACAAATAAAAAACCTTGAACCTACAGTAAACCCCAATTATCCCTTTACTTCTCTGCCCTTTTAAACTATAAAAAAAACATTTTTGAATAGATAAAATGGCCAGTCTACAAGCTCTGTCTTTAACAAAAAAACAAAAAACAAAATGAAAGGCATGAATTTAGGGATAAGGAGTTTAGCGTGCACAATATAAAAGTATTGGTGCAGCAGCAAAATGTATTGTATTGTATTTAAAAAAAAAAAACAGCAGATCTACAATCTCACAATGTCTCCCATGTTGCATTGTGAGTAGGCCTACTTGAGAAAATGTACTTAAATGTATGTGCAGTTTTGTGCACACACTCCCACAACCGCACACACACGCGCGCACACACACACACACACACACACACACACACACACACACACACACACCCTTCCTTCCTCCCTTCCGTTCCCTTTGAAGTCATATTAGTGCCAGACCAAATCAACTCCATCCTTGTTAACCCCGTTCACGTGTAGCGGCCGATAAGGACCTCCAGGGACCTGCTTTCACACGGACACAATAAGTGACAAACACAGAACTGTGCATGGGTCCCTGTGGCTCAGTCAGTGCAGGGCTGGATATACACAGGGGCGGATATAACATGTCCCATTTGGGGGGGTGGGGGCAAGATAACATGTTGGAGGGGCACGAGAAAATGGTATGGGGCGGCTTCATCGCCCGTGGCGCGAAGCCACCATTTTCACTTACAGGACTTTTATTAGTCACTTTAGTCACTAAAGCATCCATAATAACATCAGTTGTTGTTGTTGAAGTTGCAACAGACACGCAGCATGCATAAAGCTAAAGGTCTGACTCCGAGAGTTTTCTGTTTTCAATGATGAAATGCTGTTGGTTTAGTGGTGACACAGCTGTAGTTAGTTAGTAGCAGTAGTAGTGTTTCAAATCATTTTAAATATAAGCACTTTAATTTGAAATATCTTGGGTTGTTTTGCATGCCATCATGTTTGGTGGGGCAGACTGGGCATTTAGGGGGGAAGTGCCCCCCCCCCCCCCCCCCCCCCCATGCCTAGATCCGCCCCTGACTGTGGGTCCGTGTGGGTCAGTGCAGGGCTGGATATATACTGCATGTACAACACACAACTCTGCATGCAGTTATAGCTGCTATTGCTTTATGCCAACTGATTGTTAACCACAATAAACACTATATTTAGTTTACTGGGGTCCCCCAGGGCGCTATACAACACGGGTTTTCAACCCTTTTCATACCAGGGCCCACCATGTCCACAATTCCAGGCCGGATTTGGGAAAACAAGACAGGCAAACAGCCTACAGATCAAAATGACCATTAATCTTCTTTCTCTAGTTCTATAGTTGTGTAGACTTGGGCTAATTTAAATGATGAATATTTTAACTCTTGAGGTTTAGGCGAATATGCACGAGAGTGCCATTCCGTTCATACTTGCCCAGAATACGCAAAAATCTGTGCATATTCGCCTAAAATTAATCTGTGCATATTATACTAAAATTAATCCGTGCATATTATACTAGCAAATGGACCAGCAAGGATCCATTTGATTTCATTTTTATGCTCTCAAAGAGTTACATCTGGTTGACCAACTTTCCAGCATTTAGCCTGGGGACCACCTGGAACCCTCTCAAGGACCACTGGTGGGCCCCGGACCACTGGTTGAAAACCAGTGGGTTAATACATCGGGATCCTCCATTTTCATTTCATCAGAACATGAAACAGACACTGAATGCTTTCACTGAATGAATGCAGCAGGCAGGGGACAGGATTTTGCAAAGAAAACCAAACCAAAACATTATAATTCAATTTATAGTGATTTGCCAAAAACAAATCCACATGAAGTTCAACTATGTATGAAGATGGTGTGATTGCAATTCCAAGGGGTAAAAAAAAGAGCCGAGATCACAACCTCATTAATTTGTCAAGGAATGCACAAGATCTTCCCAGAATCTACATTTAACATCTCAGGGGTACAGGAAAATTGATGATTCTGTCCCTATCGAGACGTCGGGACGATTACTTCCTAACATAGTCTATTGTCTCCTCTCACCATTGGGGACGAGTTGTCTGAGAAGAATTTGCGCACGCTTGTGTTTTGGGAGGAGCATTGGTTATACTGGCTACTGTATTGCAGGGACGCACATGTGACATCCACATTATCATTTATTGTGATGAAAAAACAACCATGACAGTGGTTTAACAGAGATTCCATTTGTCATGAAATTGTTATACGCCATAGACTGGGATCAATTCACTTTTTATTTGCCAAGCTACATGTCCAGTATAGAGGGTTTACTGGACATTTATATACTGTATAAATGGATCTATAAAGAACAGGTTTGCGATGTCTTGAGAGAACTGTACAGCTGCTATTTTTTTGCAAACGTTTCTACCCAGAATAGGGATGCTGGGGGTTCATGTGGTTCAAACAAAAGTGGCCATTCACACATTGTGGATGAATGGGATTTTCTTTTACTTTTTATTTTTCCATTCACATGTCTCTCACATGTCTTAGGAATGTTTGAACCAAACTAACGTCATTCTAAATTCCCAAGTAATTCCACTTTTTTTGTTTAGGAATATTTTAAAAATATGCAGCGTTTTCACAGATTTTGCACAACCATGGTAGGCCACCTCCTTTTCTTGTGAAAAGTACATAATAAAAGAACATAACATAATAAAAAAAGAATACCTCAAGTTGCCGTGTATTTCTGTACTTCAATATACTGTATATGTTTTGTGAAATATTTTACACTCTGTAAATATACCCATATTTAGTGATAGTGTAACAATAATTAAGTGTTCTAGGGTTAGGCATATTTTATATCATATTATAATCACAATGATTTTCTTCATGTAGTTCCAATCCTAATCTATGGCCCAGGGGTGGGCAATTATTTTCCCCAAGGGGCCAAATGAGATATGTAAAATATTGCGGAGGGTCAAGACTAAAGGCTGAACTAAAGTTAATTTAAAGGTAGGGGAAGTGATTTCACTTTTGTCAGATATCACTCAAAAAATATTTTTTTCTGTTAAAATGCTCTATTATAAGGTGTGGAAACCACATATGGAGTTTCCCCCTCCCCCACGTTAGCAGAGGAGCTAATAAAAGTTCCCCAGGTCACCACAATTCTCCTCCAATCAGGAGAGAGCAGCAGGTTCACATAGTGTAGCTACTTTTGGGGGCCCCTAGTGCACCAGGCTGGTACTACACCATGAATTTCAAATCACTTCCCCTACCTTTAATTTCAAAAAAAAAGTAAGAGTACGGCCAACCATTTTGACACCAGGGCCCACTATTCATTCAGTATTTGAGCCACAGAAGATCACCACTTGATTACATTTTAGCCCCACAGACCCCAGAACTCGAGATTTCTTTTGTTTTTGCCCACAATACCAGGCTGGATTTTAAACAAAACAGGAAAACGTAAATCAAAAATGTAAATGAGAATTTACATTCTCTAGTTGTGTAGACTTTGGGCTAATTCAGATGATGAATATTTTAACTCTTGAGAGCGTAAACATGAAACCTAATCGACGTCCATTTGTTTTCATTTTTACGCTCTCAAAGGGTTACATCTGGTTAAACAACTTTCCAGTATTTAACTGGAACTCTCCCAAGGACCACAGGTGGTCCCCGGGCCGGTCAGGGCCAGCCAAGGGCCGCATGTGGCCCCCGGGCCGCATAATGCCCAGGTATGCTATAGCCCATCCCTCCTTGGTTGGAAACCAGGGAAAGACACGTGGGGCTCATAGTGTGAGCTGACTGAGGTTTTTTCAGATTTTTTTTTACCTACTCAGGATTAGGCAGTGATGGGCAAGTTACTGGGAAAATGTAGTAAGCTACACTACTTGTTACTCTCGAAAAAATGTAGCTAAGCTACACTACAAGCTATCCCTAGTAAATTGTAGCAAGATACACTACAAGCTACACAACAAAAGTAGCTTGATGTAGCTTGCTACATCAACACTACATATATAAAAATATATATCTCAACTTAATGTACAACTTTCTAAATAATAATCATAATAAAATAATATCAATAAATGTGTATTATGTATATTAGAGGGATGTATATTTGAGGTTTTCTACCCATTAAAAATGGGCGGAATTTGAAAATGTGTGTGGGAAAATGTAGTAAGCTACAATCCTTGTTACTCAAAATAAGTAGTGTAGCTTCACTACAAGCTACTCGAAACAAGTAGTGTAGTTTCACTACAAGCTATTCCCAGAACAAATGTAGTAAGCTACACTACAAGTTACGGGAAAATGTAGTTAAGCTATGTAGCTTAGCTACTTGTAACAAGTTACTGCCCATCACTGGGATTAGGCCTGCACTACCGGCACTACTAGCGCAGAACTCCTTCCCCATGTATGTAAGAATGTGGCATAAAATTCTATTCTAACAACATTACAGATCACATACACTGTATGAACTTGATAAATAACTCAAATTCCTTATTTGGTAATAAAACAAAACAGCCCCACAGTGTCTGTGTTAATGTACATGTATATAACTAAAGAAACGGTTTCAGACCACTGCGTGACCGTAAAAATAAACTAAAGAGGAAATCACTGACAGCCAATATGAACAGAAATGTTGTAGCCAAACTTTGTGCCTTCTTTGCGAACATCCTGTACTGTACACTACTCAATGTGTCCTGTAAAAACTGTGTTCTCACGCCATCTGGTGGACAAAAACATGCATGCCTGTTTCACAATGGGATTGTTGTGAAACACAATGGTATTGCCTGGCATCCTCCAGCTGAAATCCAACTGTATTTATAGAGCACGTTTCAAAACAACAGAGTAGACCAAAGTTCTGTATGACTGCTGCGTAGGCATAACAACAATGAAAACATAATGCAATAGCCTTACATCATAGACCAGGGGTGGGCAATTATTTTTTCCCAGGGGGCCAAATGAGACTAAAGGCTGAACTACTAAGTCTGCGTAATATTAATTTCATTTCAAGATGAAAAGTAAAAGTAAGACCAACCATTTTGACCACTAGGGCGCCTCTATTTATTCAGTGTTTGAGGCCACAGAGTAGCACCATTTGATTTGATATTTTAGCCTCACTCACACTCACAGACCCCAAAACTAAATATTTATTTTGCTTTTGTCCATAATACCAGGTTGGATTTGGGAAACAAAAACACATTCCACATTCTCTAGATTTGTAGACTTGGGCTGATTCAAAACGAGCGTTTTCCTCTGGAGCCAATGGGACAACAAATAAGTCCTCTTCCCGTGAGTGTCCTCATGATGTCGTATGCCGTAATGTTGTGACCTAAACAAACCCATGTTCTACACTACAGGGACCTACCACGGGTCAGACCTGGACACAGAACACTGTGGGACTCGTGGGAGTTGATCTACTGCAGT
This sequence comes from Benthosema pterotum, assembly GCA_039105355.1. Classification (NCBI taxonomy): domain Eukaryota; kingdom Metazoa; phylum Chordata; class Actinopteri; order Myctophiformes; family Myctophidae; genus Benthosema; species Benthosema pterotum. The sequence continues at coordinate 27,088,592 of CM076988.1, read as the reverse complement.
CAGTGCATTTAAAGGCGAATTCACCCATTTTCAACATTCTAATATGTCATTAGTATACCCTAGAGGTGTTTCGTGGACATGATAAAAAAAGTTCCTCCATTCTGTGCTCTCAAGAAATGGAGGTCTGAAGAAAACCACTAACATGGTGACATCATCAAGATGTATTCTCACCATGTTAATGGATTTCTTGCACGCTTCTTTGTTCTGAGAGTGTACCGTACAAATGGATTTTCCCAGTTGCATTTGTACGCTCTCAGAAAAATGTTGAAAATGGGTGTAATTCCCCTTCAAATATTTCAATATTTTTACTCATTCCAGTAGGCTACAACGAGAGAGAGAGAGAGAGAGAGAGAGAGAGAGAGAGAGAGAGAGAGAGAGAGAGAGAGACAGAGACAGAGACAGAGACAGAGACAGACAGACAGAGACAGATAGAGAGAGATAGAGAGAGAGCAAACTAAACATGTTTCCTTGTCACCCAGCCAGTGAGTTCCCACTATGTTCCTTCCTACCTTGAGCACTCTTCTGCTCAACATGTTGATGATGAGCCCTGGCTCCACTCCAGTATAACCAGCGGTCATCTCCATCTTCCACACACCTGGCTACTGTCTTCCACTTTCTTCTCTCTAGGGTCCAGCATCGGCATCATGTGAAGGCTGTGAATGAGACACAATGAGAGATAGTTAGAAAAGATATGCTATATTATTTGTACTAACTAGGCCATACCTGGGCATTATGCGGCCCGGGGGCCAAATGCGGCCCTTTGGCTGACTCTGACCGGCCCGGGGACCATCAGTGGTCCTTGACAGAGTTCCAGTTAAATGTGGAGAGTTGGTTAACCAGATGTAACTCTTTGAGAGCGTAAAAAATGAAACCAAATGGACCCTTAATTGCGGGTCCATTTGGTTTCATGTTTACACTTTTGAGTTAAAATATTCATCATCTGAATTACCTAAATAAATCTACACAATCAGATGATGCAAAAGAATGGTCATTTTTGATCCATGTTTGCCTGTTCTGTTTTCCAAATCAAGCCTGGTATTGTGAACAAAAACAAAAGAAATCCTTAGTTTTGGCGCCATTGACTATAGACAGAGTTACGACAACTCCGTCCACTTCATGGGGCCAGTCCAATGGCGGCTCTTCTACTTGGACTTGAATAGAGAATGGGGACAACAAATAGGGACAAGTCCTGGACTTGAAGTAGGCAGAAATGCATTGGACTCAGGCAACAGCCCAGCGTTAATGATCTTAAATCGCTTTATTTTAGATCCAGTTTGTAAATTGTCCCTATTCAGGCAGCATGGACAGCAGCTCAAGTTTTTGACCCCTAAATGTCGCAAGTCTTCTACAAGATGGCTCAGCAGCGGGAGCACCCAGCCAGGCTCTGCGCTGCACCCACCACCCGGCCTCACCGCACCACTAATCATAGCCGCATTGCGGCTACACTAATCACAGGACTACCCGTGTGCAGGTTAGTTGAATCTGCGTTTACCAGTTTTTAACAGTCACTTTTAGTTTACCTGTTTCCTAGTACGGAGAAGGCTCTGGTACGGACCAGAACTTCCTTGGTACGGACTAATTCTGTGTTCATGAAGCATACTATTCACGTTCAATCATGTGGGTGATATTTGGTGGTGTGTCGGTCTACCTGCTTCAGACAGTCGTGGTTGTTCGAAGTTGTGAGTTTCTGTATCATTACTTTTAATGTAATGTATTGTAACGGCGAGAGGGGTCCTCCTCGATGTACGACATGACAACTTCTTGCTTTTAAACTGATTTAATAAGGAAAATAGCCGTGCAACAACACTGCAATGAAAATGGCACTTCACTAGCGCTTGCTGCTACTAGAACACACACACACAACTCTGAGCGCACTGTCACGAAAACCCGCGCTAAACTCCCGCTCTAAATAACACCGGAAGTGCTGTTATCCCCCGGAAATACTTCTCCAACTTAAAAAGGGACACATAAATCAACAGAGATGCCAGTGTCTCACTGGGACACTACTGTATGATTATTTAGAAATATTTCCTCAGGAAGATGCTCTGCAGCCTAAGTTAAAGGTAGGGGAAGTGATTTCACTTTTGTCAGATATCACCCAAAAAAGTTTTTTTTTTTTTTTCCTGTTAAAATGCTCTATTATAAGGTGTGCAGACCATATATGGAGTTTCCCCTCCCCCACGTTAGCAGAGGAGCTAATAAAAGTTTCCCAGGTGGAGGGTGAATTCTCCTCCAATCAGGATCGAGCAGCAGGTTCACATAGTGTAGCTACTCTTGGGCGCCCCTAGTGCACCAGGCTGGCACTACACGATGAATTTCAAATCACTTACCCTACCTAATTAGTAGTAGCCTAACAACTACTGTAGTGTCCTGTGGCCACCTGGTGGCTGCTTGAGGTTACTAGTTGTAACCTATGGTAAATACTAGGGATGTAAGGATACATTTTCAGTGACTAAAAAATGTGTGGTTGTTGTGTATTTTGGATTCATGATGTTTAAAATGTTTATTTCTTTGTTTTTAATTGTTGTTATTGTAATTTTTTTAGTAGCCTACAGTGCTGACGTTTATATTTTTTGGTTTATATTTCAGAACAACTCCGAACAACATCTGTATGCTGTATCCTTTGCTAGATTTTAAACAGAGTACTGATTTCCACACCTCTGACACTTCCCTGTTTTAATGACCGGCACCTTTATACATATATTTCAACCAATGTGGATTTCCAAGCTGGCATGGGATGGAAACATCCTGGTTTTATCTAGCATCAGTATTATTATGACTCAAATATAAAATAATCTGCATATCAGCGCCCCCACCACCTCAGGACTTTGAGGTATTGCAGCTAAACTGCTTTCAAAATCCAGAAAGAAGACTGGTTAGTGGTGATTGAGGCTGAGTATTCAAAAATAAGCGATGAGTATTCGAAATAAGCTTGAGGGACATACATACAATATGATTATTAAAGGGGAATTGCACCCCAGAACTTTTTCTCACCTTTTAAGGTGAGAAAAAAAACTGCCGTACTGCAGTTACAGCCAAACAGGAACCGGAAGGACGGATATCCTGTTTGGCTGTAACTGCAGTACGGCAAGTCAAAGTGGACAAAATGCACCGGGATCGTGTAGTAGAAGGCATACAGAGTCGATTGATGCCTATATTGTGAGTTTTGACCGGATTTTCGCGGAGATATTATGGTTGATCCCAGCGGTGCCATTATACGCTGCAGGGGGCTAGGGGCTTACAGCACGAAGGGGGCAACGTGAAACCAAACACATCCACTCATCTTTACCCAACGTGGGCACTACCTTAAAAGGTGAGAAAAAGTTCTGGGGTGCAATTCCCCTTTAAGTATTAAAAACAAATGTGGGGATGTATGTTATGTGTTTTTTTAATATAAATTCAACACTGGGTGCTGTCAAACATTTTATGAAGCTACAAAATCTATGGATAGGTAGTGTAGCCTAGTGGGTCCCTGCTTTCTGCTCTCACAGCTAAGGCCTTGAAAAACACCCCTGGTGATACAGGTAATAGTAATAATAATATATCTATCTGTTAAGAGAAAATACATGTGCAACAAACTACATTAACAGAACAACAATTAAGCATAAATGATATTACCCTTGTTTTTGTTTTTTTACATGGCTGACTTTTGCTTTATGTTTTAACCACTTATACCAGACAGATGCTCGTCAGACTTTGAGGTTTCTTGGTTGAGTTTGAGGAAGTCTGCAGTAGTGACTGAGAGAGAGCACATGAACACTGCAGTGTCACAGTCCATGGTTGTTGAAGACGAACAAGCTGCTCACAGAGGAAGGTAAAGATATTCATAGTTTTATGATCTGGATGTATGAATTAATCAAGATCCTTGAAGGGAATATGTTTGATTAGTTCATGTGGTTTAATATTGGGCTTCATTATTGCTTCGTATTGTAGCATTAATGCATATAGGCCAGAGGGGCCCAAAAGATTGCGTTGATCGCGATCTATTTCACGAAGGCTGAGCAGGTAGATCACATGGCATGGTTATAAACATATATTTAATTTAAATGTATATGTATATAAACAACTTTTCAGCATCTGCCAGTTCAATTAAGGTGACTTGATTGATTGACATTTTGAAGGGCCTGCCAGCTCAAACCCACTATGCAATACTTTGTTTTCAAAGTGCACATTATACCGTCGATTTCCCAGTCCAACTGTATTTGTCTTATGTCTAGCTGTATGTAACGGCAGCGCTGCTATTCTGAAAGGCACATCAGGCACATTTTTAAAGATATTTCAGCCGTGGGAACTGATTGTGTTTTGCTGGGTAGATCTTGCTCTAGTAGTCATTTTGAAAGTGTCTCTCAAGTCGTGCGCGTGTGGGCATCGCATTCATTTCCGTTCACAGCCAATGAGACATTACAAAATATGTAGAGCAGTATTATAACAAAATAAGATTGACAAAATGGCTCATTTAAAAAACATTTTTTCAACTGGAGTGTGGCCTTCTGTTCCTACAAGAGTCTTGTGTGTGTTACCTGTGTGTAAACACAAGTGTTAAATGTTTGAAGAGTTAAAATATTATTAGTGTTAAAACCTTTACAAGAGTTTTACTAATAGGGCTCTATTTGTCTGTGCTAAAGTACTTTTTTATTACTTTGAAAAAACATTTTTGAATAGTAAAATAGCCAATATACAAGCCAATATACTCACAACGTGTTATGTTGACTGTCTAGTTGAACTATCTACATCGGTTGGCTTATGGATAGCAGTATAGATTTCTTACTTTGGCATCACTCCATTTTACATGCTAGGGTAGGATTAGAATTTGTGTTTATTAATTCCATTAGAATAGCCTTTTATCGTCTCTGACGAGACATTTTGTCTTGGGCACCAGGAGACACCGTTATACTTGCATACATATCACATGTACAGTACATGTATGTATTGTGCATGCACACACATCACACATAACATGCTACATGCTGTGAAAATATATCAAAAATATATCACCAGTATTTGGTTAGCTGTTATTGAGTGCTTAAATAGTTTTGATAAATCAAATTATGAAACTGGATGTTCATTGATCTGTTTTGATATTTGAATTTGTATTTAAATTGCTTTGTTAAAATAAGCGTTAGTGTCAGCCTGCCCTACACCCTTTCAGACCATCTTTAAAGCACCTATTGATTTGATTATGTACTGTACTATGATGTTTGTCAAAAATCGACCAAACAGAACTAAAATACTTTACCAACTAACAGCACATTGGATGTGTTTGTGTGAAAGGTGTCTGCTCTATGATGAGTGAATGTGCAGAGCGAGAGGAGGAAACCAGTCTGTCTAGAGAACATGAGAGCCACAACAAAGCAGCGAGGTAAAGTGAACATCCAACTGTGCAATGACTGTCAGTAAGGTAAGCAGAGAACATCTCAGACATGACGTGGTTTAGTGCACTACAATATATTTCACCTTCAGAGAGAGAGAGAGGATATGGTTGTTTAGATCAGGGGTTTTCAACCTTTTTGACACCAGGGACCACTATTTATTCAGCATTTGAGCCACGGACCACCATTTGATTACTTTTTCACCTCAAAGACCTAAAACTAAAGCATTCTTTTGGTTTTGTCCACAATTCCAGGCTGGATTTTGCTGACAAAACGGTGTAGACTTCTTAATTAAGTGGTGCTAATTCAGATGATGAATATTTTAACTCTTGAGAGTGTAAAAATGAAACCAAATGGACCCGCAAGGGTCCATTTGGTTTCATTTTTACACTCTCAAGAGTTACATCTGGTTAACCAACTTTCCATCATTTAGCCTGGGGACCACCTGGAACCCCCACAAGGACCACTGGTGGTCCCCGGACCACCTGTTGAAAACCCCTGGTTTAGATGAAGAGTAGTAGGAATTCCAAAACAATGTAATTCTTTAGTCATAAATATCCTGAAGTGGTACAGTCGTCTTACGATCAGTGCTATTCACATACTCAGCTTTTTATCATTATCTAGCTGATGATTTAATTAACAAAATAATTTGATCACTTTGGAAACTAACTATATAACAGTTGTGGTTTTGCCATAATCTACTGAATAAAAACAGCATGCTAGCAAAATGATGAAGTTACTGAACTTGAAATTTTGCTGTGGCGATTTGGCAAACCGTCGAGTTCTCCATTATTCGTCTGTGGTATGCCCAGACAGTATTAATCTCAGTAGTGCTACTCACTATCTGTGACAGACATAACTACTACAGGTACATGACAGCCATATACAGGCTACTAATAGAAACATATATATCACACATGTCAAACTCAAGGCCCGGAGGCCAAATCAGGCCTGTGAATGAATTATCTTTGGCCTGCGGGATGCTATTTACTGTATATAGTATTAGAACTGGCCCTCTGGTATATATGGTAAGAAATTAATGCAACTCATTGTTTTACTTTGTCAAGTCGGTTGAGTTACTTTTACTACTTTTTCATTTTACTATATGAGAAGAATCAGAGATAATAAACCTAGGAGTTTGCATTTTTAGTTTTTAAGTGCTGCCTCAGCACTTCCTTAGACGATTTACAAGCTTGTCCTCACGGAACGGGCACGCTGTCTGCACGGAACGGGCACGATGGCCACGCTCCAATTGGAAATGAATTGCAAGTCGCTGCGACTCGTTCCATGCCTAACCGGCATGGTTTTGCTGCTTGTTGCTTGCTTGTTTCTCCCTCAACATGTGGCAACATGCAGAGCACAGTGACCGTCGCCATGGCATCGTCATTATAGCCGTGTATTTCTATTGGCCGGGCCAGCATAGAGGCTATGGGATGGTATCCATTACAGGCTATGGGATGGGCAGTACAGACTGATAGTACAATTCGTTCCATGCCTAACCGGCACGGTTTTTGCTGCTTGTTGCTGCTTGTTTCTCTCTTATGTGGCAACATGCAGAGCACACCGTCGCCATGGCATCGTCATTGTAGCTGTGTATTTCTAGCTTGCCGACTAGCAGTGTAGCGAACGAGACGACTGACAGACAGCCGACAACTTATGGACTGGACTTTTTTTTAAATGAAGTTTTAGATGAAGACAGTTTGCTTGCAAGCAGCTATGCATGATTTTGTATCGCCGTGACGCCGTGATCTATAATAGTCTGACGGATTTGTTGTCCTCCTCCAGCATGCTAACCACGCTAACAGCTGGTTTACTGACCACCATAGCGTTCTATATTGCAACATAATGCGATGCAACGGCATTGCGTCTCCTTTATCCATTCCCAACCAAGTCTTTGATGGATTAACCGTTTCAAGCACAACTTCATTCAAAGACTGTTAACACTCAGAAGTTTCCCTTCTCAGTTAGCTCATGGATATATATTTTCATTGGCCATCATATTTTCTTAAAATCACACCCATGTGAAATTAGGGGCACTCTTCTGTTTGTCTACACCAGTGTTTTCAACCAGTGGTCCTTGAGAGAGTTCCAGGTGGTCCCCAGGCTAAATGGTGGGAAGTTTGATAACCAGATGTAACTCTTTGAGAGCATAAACATGAAACCAAATGGACCTGTGTTGGTCCATTTCGGGGGTCTGTGCGACTAAAATGTCCTCAAATGGTGGTCCGTGGCTCAAATGCTAAATCAATAGTGGGCCCTGGTGTCAGAAAGGTTGAAAACCCCTGGTCTAGAAATGACAAACATTAAAGGGCCATTTCACCCCTTTTGCAACCATGGCATATTTTAATGATGTTTAGGATACAAGGAACCCTTTCTTGCTTTTTATGTGTGTAATGTAACCTTTTACATCTTTTACTTCAGAATAGATGTTCATGAGGTCTACAAAAAAAAAAAAAAAAGCAGCAGGACAGGAGTGGGAGTAATTTGGAGTGGGACAGGATCAGGAGCCATTCTACAGGAGTGGGACAGGACACATTTTTTTTTTTCGGTCCTTGTTCAGGAGTGGGACAGGACAGGAGTTTTTCTGCAGGAGCAGGACAGTACAGGAGACCCCCCACAGACCACCACACAGGCAGCACTTATTTCACACGGGTGTGATTTTTTGCCTTCATACTAAGGGAATCGGTGCCTGCGTTCTGAAAGACAGTTCGGTGGCTCCAGCCCTCGACTTGTACCAATTTTTCCATAAACAGTAATCTCACTTAATATTCCCACTAGGTTATCAGTACACATACATATTTTTTACTTAACCAAAAGTATGAATACTGCAACATAAAAATACATTAACATTAAAAGACCAGAATTCAGAAATCAAGTAGTGCGCACTCTATCCTCTAGTTCCAGGAGTGGAGACAGACCTACAGGAGATGAGGCGGAGACAACCAATCAGAACAAAGCCGGGTTCAAACCTCCACAGCCTGACAGATCTTCGGTCTCCGTTGAACCCGGTCAGTCATGTTCCCCTCCAGGCTAGCAGCATCATTCTCTGACTGTGCTATTCTGAAATTCTCTTGTCTTTGCAGAAACCTCGAACCCCTCTGGGACCGGATGCCTGCCTCAACTGCACTCTGCTGCTCACGCAGCTCTTCTCCTCAGTCACAAGTATTTAGAAATCTATATTCTAAAACTGCAACTCCATCTTTGTCTGTCTCCTTGTCTGCATCTGGGTTCAAAACAAACATATGAACATATACACAACTTGAATGTATTGGATGAATGATCTTTATTGTCATTATACAAGAATGTACAACGAAACTTCGTTGACCTCTCTAGCAACCATAGAAATAAAAACAATCTAAACCATACATAAAAGACAGACAAGACAAGCAAGAACAGCAGTCATAGAAAAAAGTGCCTGTGCATTGTAAAACAAAAAAAAGCAGCAGTATATAATTAATAATAAATAATGATAGCAGCAGCATGTAGACCAGTCTATCATGATATAAGTGGCGTAAAGGAGGCCACAGCTCTTGGGTAGAAGCTGAGTTACTTTGCACCACTGGTTATTCTAGTAATATTACTACTTTGGATAGACTTGATCAGCATTAACAGCTATGCTCCACATATAACACATGGAGTCTCACTAACGTCTTCTCCCACACACTCCTCCTGTTAGCTGGTACTATCCCAACATCACCGGCGTGGAAGCTGAGCACCTCCTGTTGACTTGTGGAGAGAGTGGCAGCTTCCTGGTCTGGCCCAGTAGTAATCATTCCATCTATACTTTATCTGTAAGGTGAGTCAGTTGACAGTGTTGTTGATATTAATGTCTTTGTCTTTGGTGAAGGAAAAAAGTAGTACATTTCTTTGCTATTCTGTGCTCTCTTCTTACCTCCTCTTGACCTCCATCTATTCTCTGTGGAATAGGCTGGCTGTTTTCCCTGGTTTGCCACAATGTACTTAGATACGGCACAGCTATTTTCAAAAAATGACCGGCTCAACAAGATTTATAGGCTACATCAGAAATGGGATTTTCCCATAAAAATGAATTCTAATGACCCCTAGAAAGAGGGAGCTTTGAAATAGCCTTGATGGTGTTACTTAGAGAACTTTTTACTTACTGGAGAATTGGGAGGGTTTTCTTGTACATGCTACTACTGACTACGACTGTTTGAAAAAAGTAATTGGGGCTTGAGTTGATGGGACTGTCATGTGATCTACCTGCACAGCCTGTGTGATTGATAGATCACAATCTACCTTCTGGGCACCCCTGCATTATGTGACACAGGGCTTGACACTAACACTTGCCCGCTTTCCCGGGGCAAGTTTAAAAAATGGTCAGGCAAGGGAAGACTGCTACCTGTTTGCCCGATCGGGCAAGTGTGCGACTTAGGCGCTATAACACAACACAAGATATATTTGTCTTGAAGGCGGTCATTGCGTCTTTTCCTGCTGTCTATCTATCTCTCCTATTTCTCTCCCTGAGTCTGTGACCACTATGGGAACCACTGTGGGAACCACTGATTTACATTGGTTTTACTAGTTGAATATTTACTGTATGAATGAATGGACCATTGTAAGCGCTTTGAGTATCACGCTGTGCATAGAAAAGCGCTATAAAAATGCAATCCATTATTGTTATTATTATTATTTACTGTAGCTGATTGTGACTTAAACAAAACAGTCTTCAACTGCGAAAGGAGATGTTTAAACCACCCAAATAGAAAGTAAACTTAAATTCAAAATGTACAATATATTTTTGGGGGGCAAGTGTCCATGACCTGAGGGCAAGTAGAACCTGACTTGCACTTGCCCGATAGGCAAGTGCCTCGGAGACCTTAGTGTCAACCCCTGTGACATCTCTAAATGTCTGTCATTGTTTACAGAAGTAACGGAGCTGTCCTGCACATTGAGATCCAGAACACGGGGGAGTACTACCATGTTCTTGATGATGACAGTAATGATGACGGCAACGATGGGAAGGAGTTCGCCTCGCTGTCTGAACTGGTCGACACTTATATTGACGGTCAGGGGCTGCTTTCAAAGAACGGAGATATCATCAAGCTCAAATCTCCATTAATCCATTGTGTACCAAATGCATTTGGGTGTTTCAAGCATTAACTAGCTTTAACAATTGAAAAATAGCAGATCTACAGGCTCGTATCGTGCCACCGAGTGGCGCGATACGAGATTGTAGGTCTGCTATTTTTGGAAAATCCTTAAAACATGGTGCAAATCTTTGAATATCATCTTCTGTCTGAGCAAACGTTATCAACGCCAATCTTTGCTCCTGGGAGGTCCCTCCATGGGATATTTTCAGATGGGGGGGTCCTCCACACCCTGCCGAACAGACAATTCTAGGGGTTTAGAAAAAATAGAATCTAGTGCTAGAAACTACAATCTAGGGCCAGAAACTAGATGTACAATCTAATGCCAATACAAAATGGGTAAATGTGCAGACCCCCATGAATCTGGTTGCTTAGATTCCCTTCCTTATTATCATGGTGACATTGTTCTGGTAACTGTAATACATGTCATCATTAGTAATATGTGTAATTAAGACTAATGATATTTCATTGTTGTATGCAGTCGAGGCTAGGTTTATCTGTTTAAATTGCTTTATTATGTTTTATCCGACACATCCTGCATCGTCATGATAATGACAATAAACAAGATTAATTCTATTTGCCATGCAATGAGAGGACAGATTTTATTAGTTATTTCCGTACAATACTTATTTATTCATTTATTAGTTATGTCTCAAAAAATCTATTAGTTATGCCTCAAATAATGTTTGTTTAAGAAATTACTTGAAAATACATGGTGCTATCTTCATGAAGCGTGGTGAGGATTTGTAGGCATCCACAGCCCTGTGATATTAACTTGACTGAAAACGTCTTATCTTAGGAAAGATAGAACGGAATGTTGGCTTTAACCTGTTAATACCTGGAACAATTGATCACCCTAGCTTTTAATAACTTAATCATTATTAATCATTATTTTCTATTTGGACTGGAAACTGACCAAGGGTTGGTGTGCGTAGCATTGTTTTCACAGTGATCCATCGAACAACAGACAGCCAATTGCATCTAATCTTTAGGGTCCTTGACATGAAATTGATTGACTACAGATACAGAAACATAGCTTTTAATAAAACTGTCATGATTTAGAATACGACTATATCAAACATGGAACCCACAGTTTCTATGTTTTCATCCGTTAAAGAGAGATTCCTTCTAAAAAAATTCAGGGGACTCTTCACAGCAGCTAGGGCAAGGAAGCCTTGTGTGCTTTTGATAAGCAAGACAATGTCAGAGAGAAGCATTAAAGGAGAATTCCAATTCAATTCAATTCAATTCAAAAGAGCTTTATTGGCATGTGAAAACAGACGTTTACATTGCCAAAGCAAGAGTCACAAAACAATACAATAAAAACAAATCCACCCATTTTCAAAATTTTCCTGAGAGGATACAGATGTGAACCAAATGCACCCGCTAGGGTCCATTTGGTTCCATTTGTACCCTCTCAGGAAAAGGGGGTCTGAAAGAAAAATCATGATTGAAGATGTCATCAGATGTATTTCACCATGTTAATGATTTTTTCAGACCTCCATTTTTAGGAAATACAGAATTGGGGGAACATTATTATCATGTCCACACAACACCTCTAAGGTATATTAATGACATGTTGAAAATTCCCCTTTAAAAACCTTCAAATGAGCTGAAGACAAACAATGGATAAAATCATCAAAATCTTGAAAAAGGAATAGTATAAATTATATTATATAGTGCCCAAGGATGATTGTTGGGTTCAGATGCAGTACAGTTCTATTCCACTAGATGGGGTCATAGACCATATTATTGCGTTTATCATGCCCATGTTTCTCACATTGAGTGACCATGCATCAGTGGACATTAATAATATTTACAGTATTTGCATTACATGACATTTATTATTTTTATTATTAATAAGATGTGAGGCACACTTGTTATGATTGTTACCACCTTTTAAATGCAGTTATTTGTACAAAATATTGACAAATGTCTCACAAATAGCATATATTCATTCTGACAGCAACCCTAGCATTACCGCTATTTAACATTTAATTAACAGACATTGATAACTTTACCACTGAATTAACATAAACAACACATCATATCAAAAGCCACCAGTTATGACATTTTTTTTTTAGAAAACAGTCTCAATTTTCACAAAATTAATCCCAAGAATGCACAAGAAATGCACATTAAAACAAAACAAAACAAAACAAAACACCAATAACCATGTACTGGTAATAATCAATCCTTTCCCAGCAACAATTAATAATACACAAAAAAGAAAATAGAAATAAGACTTACTACATTGTAGCATACGTTTGAGCATGTTTCATCGAAACGACTTTTCATCTGCCTTTTACCGGCAGATGTGTATCTTCATATCCTGGACTGTCTGACTGACAGTGGGTTTGAACTGGAATCAAGAATGAACAGCTTTTCCTTTCAGGATCTGCCGCAACTATGGAAGACAGAACACATACTGTACTTTACCACCAGCTTGTAACCAGTGTTGTAGTGGGACTTTTAGAAGTGGGGGGACGCCTCTTACACCCATTTCCACCCATTTTCATTTTTTTTCTGAGACCCATTTCCCCCCATTTTTTTTTTTTTTTTTTTTTGAGAGCGTACAAATGTGAACCCATTTGTACGCTCTCAGAAAAAAGGAAACTCATTAACATGGTGAAATACATCTTGCTGATGTCATCAAGATGTATTTCACCATGGTAATGATTTTTTTCAGACCTCCATTTTGAGGAAATGGGGGAACTTAATGACATAGTAAAATATTGAAAATGAGTGGAATTTCCCTTTAAGACACGTGCATGCACACTTGCATTTGCATGCGCATTTGCGTGCACCTGCGCAACACACAGACACGCTATTAAAAGTATAGCATATTGAGAAAGATTGTTTACAATGCCTAATTGTATCCATACAAGTAAATGACAAGACAAAAACATAGGCCTACTTTTGCCGCAAAAATACTCTAGATGTGAGAAGTGTGGAACCATCTTGGTTCCACATTTGGTTCACAGTTGTACCCATTTACAAAAAATTGAAAATGGGTGGAATTCCTTTTTAAGAGGCATCCCCCCACTTCTAAAAGTCCCACTACAACACTGGTAGTGACAGTGCCCTACCTTATCACCTACTGGTCCGGCCGGCACCAGGTGAGCAGGAAGCTCGTTCTCGTTGTTCTTGACGCTGGGATCGGCTCCTCTCCTCAGCAGCAGCCTGACGGCTTCCACCTGAGAGCTGCGGTTCTGCAGTGAACTGGCGATGTGCAGCGCCGTGTTGCCGTTGTACATCTGGAAACACAACATACAGTAGCACCGTTTGCACTGCGCATAAGGTGCAGCATTGATTTTGACTTAGTTTTTTATTTAGTTTTAGTCATAGATTTTTTAATAGCATGGCATTTGGTTTGAATCATATTTTAGTCATCTGAGATGGTTTTAGTTAATAGGTAAATAAATAATAGGCAGTTAATACGCAGTGGGCTGAAAATCATCTCAGTGCAAAAAAATGGACCCTAATGACGGATTTTTAGTTGAAACACGTAACAAAAAAAAGTGCCTACATCTTAAAGGCTACTTAAACTTTATTGAACAGTGCACCTCCATTACCTTGGATTAGCCCCTTTTTGCACTTGAATGTACTGCATTTACCAGTAGCTATTATGGAACCCATTTGCAGTTATTGATAACGATAAGGACCTTGCAGCACTTGCAGCGTAATTTCCGGATTATAAGCCGCACTTGAATATAATCTGCACCAGCTAAATTTGGGGAAAAATACTGATTTTTCCTTTTGTAAACCGCACCTGCTTACTATAAGGCTTATAGTCAGGTGCTTCATGTTAGAGCAGTGGTTTACAACTTTTTCACAATTTAACAACATCTTCACCCCACAGACCCCAAAACTAACATCAAAACTAACACTAACATCAAAATTAGACCAAAATGAACATGACTTATTAATTAAATTCATTATAAATTATAAAGTGGTGCCAATTGAGATTGTGAATATCATAACTCTTGAGAGTGTAAACATGGAACCAAATGGACCCGCTAGGATCCATTTGGTTTCATTTTCACGCTCTCAAAGAGTTACGTCTGGTTAACCAACTTTCCATCATTTATGTGAAAAAAGTAGAGGCTTATAGTCCGGAAATTACGGTATTATTCTTCAATGACAGACCTTAATATTTATGATAGACAGTGAAGACGGCTGCTCCAGGAAAATGTGCAGAAGGTCCATGTTGGCCTCCTCAGACGCCATGTGCAGAGACGTACGGCCGCTTTTAAGATCCTGTACAACAAACAGCACACACAGAGAGAGAGAGGTCAGGGGGCACTTTTATTATGACTCATATACTGTAGGTCTCATGGTGGCTTCTCTTCGTTTCATGCTGGCTTCTCTTCATTAGTTACATCATTTACACTCAGTAGTTAATCAATAATAATTAAGTTATTCATATTCACTGAACCTTGTTGTGCCACAGGGCCGTGCAGAGAGCATTAGGAGGACAGGGTCAAATCCCAGAAAAGGGCAGAAATGTTCTCGTTAGTCTGAAAGTAAAACCTACTGATGGCAGCCAGCACCTTAAAGCAGGGGTTTTCAACAGGTGGTCCGGGGACCACCAGTGGTCCTTGAGAGGGTTCCAGGTGGTCCCCAGCTAAGTTGTTTAACCAGATGTAACTCTTGAGAACGTAAAAATGAAACCAAATGGACCATTGCGGGTCCATTGGTTTCCATTTAGAAAACAACTTAAACACAAACTGCCGTGTCCGCAAAGCATGGACCACAACAAGGGCCGCTGCAGCGCTTACCGTGGTCCCACAGCAGGCGCCCATGAGCAGCAGCGTTCGGACGCAGCCTCCGTACATCCTGCTCCTCAGGCTGAGCTCCTCGGCCCAGCGTGACGACGGAGCGGACGGCAGACATCTCAGCTCTTTGACCACGGCGTTGTGACGAAGCACGGCCGTGTGGAGTGGAGTCAGGCCTGATGGTTCGGGGGAAAAGACCACGTCATATCCAGTGTTGTAGTGGGACTTTTAGAAGTGGGGGGACACCTTAAAAGGGGAATTCCACCGATCTTCAATTTTTTTCTGAGAGTGTACAAATGTGAACCAAATGGACCCCAGGGATTAAAGTAAAAAAAAATCTTGGGACTGAAAATGATCTTTTGCAAATTATCACTGAGCTAATTAAATGACCCCTGTGAAATCCTCAGGACTGAAATCAGTACCCAGTACTGAGAACTTTAATCCCTGGGACCCGCTAGGGTCCATTTGTATACTCTCAGAAAAAAAGGAAACTCATTAACATGGTGAAACACATCTTGATGTCATCAAGATGTATTTCACCATGCTAATGATTTTTTTCAGACCTCCATTTTTAGGAAACACAGAATGTGGGGAACTTTTTTATCGTGTCCACACAACATCTCTAAGGTATATTAATGAATATATATTATATATTATTGAAAATGAGTGGAATTCCCCTTTAAGACACGTGCATGCACACTTGCATTTGCATGCGCATTTGCATGCACCTGCGCAACACACACAGACACGCTATTAAAACAGGTATAGCATATTGAGAAAGATTGTTTACAATGCCTAATTGTATCCATAAAAGTAAATGACAAGACAAAAACATACCATAGGCCTACTTTTGCCCCGAAAATATTTTAGATGTGAGAAGTGGGGGGACGCCGTCCCCACGCGTCCCCCCTCCACTAGAGCCCTGGTCATATCACATGTCATTTACAGTTTAGTAGGACGTTAGTACGACTACAAGGTTTTAAATAAAAAAGGAACCACTTGCCGTCATAGTTGACCTGCTCGACGTCGATTGGCTGCCAGCTCCCATTGAGGAATCTGTGGATGATCTAATCATGGATATGGATATGAAGGGTGAGAAGTTAAGCTGGTTTAAGGACTTCAGTGTCTTGTATCCTACAACTGTATGTATGAGTACAATACAAAGAATGTTTGCATTCGCCATCTTTGTTGAAGAAGAGTCCCCTATAGAAGAGTCCTCCTATATGTCTCAACACCTATTAGATGGAAATTTTTGGGTCATCAGCTTGATTGACTCAGAATGTTTTGGTTTTCTATAGATATCTAAATCTATCTATGTCTGGGAGAACGAATCTTACTTATCTTTCATATTGGTTTAAACCCTGTGGAAATGTTGTATTAAGTCCATTTGGTTTCATGTTTACACTCTCAAGAGTTAAAATATTTATCATGTGAATTAGCCCAAGAAGTAGAGAACGTAGAAGACTAAAGGTCAGTGATGTTTTGCCTGTTCTGTTTCCCCAAATCCAGCCTGGAATTGTGGACAAAAGCAAAAGAAATCTCTAGTTTTGGGGTCTGCGGGGCTAAAATGTCATCAGATGATGGTCTGTGGCTCAAATTCTGAAAAACACTGGCCTACGGTACCTGCAGACTGAGGAGGTGTCCTTTCTCGGCACACACGTGCAGAGGGGATCGTCCCCAGCAGTCAGTGGTGTCCAGCTGGGCACCGTGGACCAACAGGTCCTGGACTATCAGGTGTTGGTTGGTGGCAGCTGCCAGTTGAAGAGCCGTCTGGTTGGTCGTTGTGTTGTGTTTGCACAGAAGGGAGAGGTTTTATGATCAGCCAATCATTTACAGAGCGCCGAGCAGCAAAGATAATGCAACGGCAATGCAAAGTGACAACAGTGTTAGAGAGTGGAGCATGAATGTTTCAAAACTGGGGGGGGGGGGGGTATCTGAACATATATAAAATCAGAATTTAATGACTTTTAAGAACATCTTAGTTTTACCCAACATCAACAAACTTTACTCAAGAAAGAGGCAAACATGGGGTAGAGATCCAAACTACGAGTTCCAACTTGTACAGTAACTATTTCACCAATATTTTATCTGTGGAACAAAGTCCATGTATATAAATGGATGGGTGAATACTTGGCCTTTGTTCTCCCTCATGTCCAGGAAGCCAGCGGCGGCCATTTTACCAGCCAGCACATGGGCCAGAGCCCTCTTCCCCTGAGCCACTGCAATGTGAAGAAATCTGGGGTATTGGAAGAAAAACAATTAAGCCTAATTTATTTAATATGCATATGATTTGTAGGGCGACATGTCACTGTCAACAATAACATAGACCCCGTTTACACTGGCAGCCAAATCCAGCCTGAATCGGATTTGAGCCACATCCAGAGAGGAATCTTATTGGTTTAAATGATTTGTGATATCTTAACCTCATTTGAACCAAGTGGATTTCAATCTCGATGTGGCACAGATCCGATTCAGGATGGATTTGGCTGCCAGTGTAAATCCGGCCTTAGCTCACAATGTGATGCATTGTGAGCTGGTAGATCTGCTATTTTCACTGACTGTCTGTCCACCCTAGAATAGGCACACAAGTCTCGCTCACTCACACTCAATCCAGCATGGCAGTGTTACATCTAGATAAATAAAGGTCACATTTGTAAAGACCTCCAGGTAGGTCACAGCATGCAAAGTCCTCAAGATGGCACATATTTCAGTAGGTCACCAATTTCACTGTAACGTTTAGTGATGTGGGCTGAGATTTTGACCCCATAATAGTCATGGTGTCAAACTGAGCGGCATGCAATACATACGTGTCTCCGTCGTCATCCTGCGCCATCAGGATCTCAGGATCCGTTCCTTCCAGTTTCTGGAGTTCCTGTAGTATTTGCCACTGGAAGAACGTCATCTTGCCCTCGGCGAGGAGGGGACTAGTCTGCTGCAGGGCGCTAGTGGCGGACGGGGCTGACCATGGCACATGTTGTTCCGACTGGACATCAATGAACGAAGGCAGGGCATCGGTTGACGATGCTGAACATTTTACAGGCTGTTTTGAAAGGTCAACAGCGAATGGAGACAGGGTGGATGCTGAATATTGTGCCTGTGGTATTGAAAGGTCAACGGCGAGTGGACACAGGACACTAGTGGACCCTGAACATTGTGCTTGTTGTATTGAAAGGTCAATGGCGAGGGGAGACAGGACACTAGTGGACCCTGAACATTGTGCTTCTTGTGTTGAGAGGTCAAGAGAGAAAGGAGACACGGCACTGATGGGCGCTGTACACTGTGCTTGTCTTGAAAGGTCCACCGCGAATGGAGACAGGGCACTGCTGGACACTGAACATTGTGCCTGTTTTGAAAGGTCCACAGCTAGCGGGGACAGGGAATCGGTCGGTGCTGGTGCTGCTGGACATTGGACATGTTGCTGTGGAAGGGATACGTGGCCATAAATTGGCCCAGGGGAGAACAGGCTCATGGCGTCCGCCATTGCTGGAGGTGGAGGTGGTGGTGTTGTGCTTGACGGAGCAGGCGTGGGCTGGATCGCAGCCAGATCTTGGTGTACTGCAGGGCTGATGGGCACAAAGTCGGCTCGGCGGGCGCGCAGAGGCTTTTTCTGAGGGGGGTTGCCGTTCTGGAAGAGGGGATTTATACAGTATGTTGAAGAACGTTTTGGAGTAGACATAGAATACGCACATCGGCTCAGGGCTGAGCTAAAAAGAACTTCAGCAGACAAGAGATAGAGCCAGGGGCGGATCTAGGCATAGGCATGGGGGGGCAATGCCCCCCCAAATGCCCAGTCTGCCCCACCAAACACGATGGCATGCAAAGCAACCCAAGATATTTCAAATTAAAGTGCTTATATTTAACATGATTTGAAACACTACTACTGCTACTAACTAACTACAGCTGTGTCACCACTAAACCAACAGCATTTCATCATTGAAAACAGAAAGCTCTCTGAGTCAGACCTTTAGCTTTATGCATGCTGCGTGTCTGTTGCAACTTCAACAACAACTGATGTTATTATTAATGCTTTACTCGACTAATAAAAGTCCTGTAACTGAAAATAGTATGGGTGCAGCTTCATCGCCCATGGCGCGAAGCGACACGGGCGATGAAGCCGCCCCCCTGCCATTTCCCCCCCTGCCCCCCAATTGGGAAATGTTATATCCGCCCCTGGATAGAGCCCACACACCGCAGGTACAAAAATACTGTCTTTATTAATAACGTTTTCGATCTTCTTGATCTTCATCAGGTCATGTCAACAAACGATACCAAAAACATCATACTATGAATAATAATAATAATAATATAAAGAAGCTTAGAGGAGTATATTTTTGGCAGTATATTTGCTCTCATTTTTTACTTTCAAAATCTATTGTGGAGAAGCAGTGTCCAAGTGAAAGAAGTGTCTAATTTCATCTTCCTAGTTTAGGCCCTAAGGCGGTCATGGTCTGAGGCGATCTCACAAGGTCCTGATATTAGATATGCATCATTGTTTTGATTACAGGTGAAAACCCCTCTATTTTTTATTTCCTTCCCTGTGTGAGGGTGGTTGTAAGTTGTGTACTTAGTGGTAAAGTTGCACTGTGTGTGTGTGTGTGTGTGCATGCTCCACAGGGGCGGATGTAACATGTCCCGTTTGGGGGTGCAAGAGAAAGAGAGAGGGAAAGAGAAAAAGGTATGGGGGCGGCTTCATCGATGACCCCTAACCCGCACCCATACCATTTTCGGTTACAGGACTTTTATTAATCAAGTAAAGCATCAATAATAACATCAGTTGTTGTTGAAGTTGCAACAGACACGCAGCATGCATAAAGCTAAAGGTCTGACTCAGAGAGTTTTCTGTTTTCAATGATGAAATGCTGTTGGTTTAGTGGTGACACAGCTGTAGTTAGTTAGTAGCAGTAGTAGTGTTTCACATCATTTTAAATATTAGCACTTTAATTTGAAATATCTTCGGTTGTTTTGCATAGTGTTTGGGGGGGCAGACTGGGTATTTAGGGGGGCATCCTCCCCCCCCATACCCATGCCTAGATCCGCCCCTGATGCCCCACATCTATAATTCCCACCTGGGACATCAAGAAAAGTAGCTTTTCTTAAGAGGCGGAAGATCTGATTTTACCAATAGACTTCTCAGATTTGGAGGAGGTTTGTATACCATCGGGGGTGATTAAAAAAAAGAGTATGAATACATGAAAGTTGAGCATCCTGTTATGCCTGTTTTTTATACCCCAAATCCATAAAAGATTGGATGGAGATGGGAGGGGTGACAAACAGGGTGAATTAACTGGACAATGGTGTTACCATTTCATTCAGGGGCGGATATAACATGTCCCATTTGGGGGGGGGGGGGGGGGGGGGGGGGGGGCAAGATGCCCATGCCTAGATCTGCCCCTGATTTCATTATAAAATAAATAACGTGTATGTTTGACTTGTTTGTTGACATGAACCTTCTTTTTTGTATACCTGCGGTGTGCAGGCTCTATCTCTTATCTGTTGACTTGGAACGATTATTGTTTTGAAGCATTTCTTTCCCCAGTGCTCTACCATTTAGAAGTGAGGGCATTCAAGTACTGTAGGCTAACTGGCAAGAGAAGTTGCTATCAACTTCATGAAATAGTTCACAACGGTGGTTTTCAACCAGTGGTCCGGGGACCACCACTGGTCCCTGAGAAGACTCCAGGTGGTCCCCAGCTTGGTGGTCACCAAATGGACCCCTGTATAGATCTGTAACTCTTGAGAATGTAAAATGATCATTTTTACTCAAGAGTTAAACTATATTTAAACATCTGAATTACCTAAGTACACAATTAGAAAGTGAAAAGAATTATTATTTGCAATGTTTGGCTCAGTTATACTGTATGTATCAGTTATCTTTTTATATCTCTAAATTGTGGACACAAACTGAGAGACTAAACTCATCATCAAATGGTGGTCCATGGCTAAAATGCAGAATAAATAGTAGGGCCCTGGTATGAAAATGGTTGAAAACCACTGGTTTATAACTATCTAATACCTCTGAAATGTCTTGAACTAGTGTAAAAGCTATTATTTAGGTATTGTGTTTTCTTTTTATTGCATTTTTTGTAACCTAAGACTACTGCAAAACAGCCATAAACAACAGAGGGCTCACAATGAACAGTCAAACAAACAAAAACATGATGGTCTGTGCACCACAAGGCTCTGCTGTGCACTGAATGGCAGTCACCCTGACAACCTGATTGGCTATATGGCACACTGCCAGTGTTGTAGTGGGACTTTTAGAAGGGGGGGACGCCTCTAAAGGGGAATTTCACTCATTTTCAATTTTAGGAAACTTATTAACATGGTGAAACACATGTATTTCACCATGCTAATGACATATGGCATAGTAAAATATTGAAAATGAGTGGAATCCCCCTTTAAGGCAGGTGCATGCACACTTGCATTTGCATGCGCATTTGCGTGCACCTGCACCAACACACACAGACACACTATTAAAACAAGTATATAGCATATTGAGAAAGATTGTTTACAATGCCTAATTGTATCCATAAAAGTAAATGACAAGACAAAAAAACATAGGCCTACTTTTGCTCCAAAAATATTTTAGATGTGATCATGCACAGG